>JARQOC010000006.1:207546406-207581406 GCA_033576535.1 Allobates femoralis
TCCATTCATTGTAGCATCTCCCTTAACCTGGAAGTGCTCAGCTCTGGAGCGGAAGCGGAAGACTCGAGCACGGTGTCTTCGTGCTATTTGGCGGCATAGCTTCCCATTCTTTTTGCCTATCTGAAGGCGGACGTCCATAAGAGCGCGGCGAGAAGCTGACACCATGTCTCTCACGTGCTTCAGTAAGTCGCATCAGTGAGCGCACGTGTGTGTATGGCGTCCTGCCCCCAGTGGAGCCCTGCAGCTCTAGCTTATAACAGGCGCCATCCTAACTTGTACTGGGATGTAGGGCTGTGTGTATTTCTGCATAGGTTGTGGGGTCTGGCACCTCTGCTGCACACATGTCCCTATCTCCAGTAGGATGTAAACATGAACAACCCCTCTCTGTCATAGGACGGCCATCCAGGCCACTGGCCATATCTATAGCCGTACTGGGAAGACCCTTTGTAATTAGCCGTAGCACTAATATAATCTGGTTTTGTGCATATATTATATAATATGTCCATAGGATAGGTGACCCGTAAACCGTGGAGCCAGGCCACCCTAACAAGCTGCTGGGCCGCACTGGCCATATGTATCCGCTGTATGGAGAGGACAGGAGTGGATGGACGTCCCTTATTTGACATCTGTGTTGTTCATGTTTCATCCTGCTGGAGTTAGTAGCAGCTCTTCAGTGGAGGTTCCAGGTGTTGGACCCCCATCAATTTACTATTGACCACCCCTCACTGCAGTCATGGGAGTGGACAAACTTGTCAGGTCTAGTTTCCCTATGTCACCACAGATGTGTGAAGCAAGGCCATTTGGGGGGTAGGGCGTACATTCAAGTGTCATGGCCGTGTAACACGATGGGTGCTGTCTGTGTGCTATCCGTGGATTCACAGATGGCCTGTCATCGCATACTCTCCTCCCTCCAGCGCCGCTGCAGCTCTCAGTGAAGTGAATATTCATGAGTCAAATGAGCGGCACTGGAAGTGAGAGGAGCTGTCAGTGCTGGAGGAGAGTATAAAATTCTTTATTTTTAGGGTTGTCACTTTTGTCGTGCATATGGATGTCACAAGGACGACATCTGTGTGCATGGACATTTCACAGCAAAAGCGGTCCGTGCGTCTGCAAAAAAATGGACACGCATGAGCTCCACACGGTGACACGGTCCGTGCGGAAAACCATAAGGTGTACAGCACCATGGGGGAACGTGTCCCTGTATGTCCATACCTCTGGCATGTGTCGGCACGGATGTGTGAATGAGGCCTCAGACACAGTGCCTAGATACTGGGCAGGGCTGTGGCGTCCATAGTAAAACGTCCGACTTCTCAACTTCCCCATGTCCCTCATGCTCATGTTTAAGTGATAAATTTATTTGAGTAAAATGGTAACATCAGGCTTTAATCATTATGACAACAATCAAGATATTTAGATAGAACATAATATTCAGCACATTCTGCATTACACTACACCCAATGTATATATTTTAGGAATTGGTCCATTTACAGACTCAGTCTCCACTAAAATGGATGACTCCACTGCCTGATGCTGAGTATTACACTGTGCCCTGCTCATTTCCAGCTATGGAGGCCTAGCACTGACCATTCATGCCACTTGTTCAGTGCTTCGGTGTCCAGCTTTGCCTGTAAATGTGCTGATCAGAAGTCAATTAATTGAACAGTACATGTTTGGTATCATCATAACTACTTAGTGCTTTGAGAAGAAAGCAGCAGGGTGCATTCTAAAGGTACTGTCACACGCGGCAATTTTGCTAGCAATTTCACTGGCAATTTTCTGGTTGCAGTGAAATCATGGACACATTGTTCTATTTTGTTGGAACAATGTGTCCATGATTTCACTGCAACCAGAAAATTGCCAGTGAAATTGCTAGCAAAATTGCCGCGTATGACGGTACCTTAAGGCTACCTTCAGGCGCGGCGTAATCCCGCATTTACGCGGTGCTTATGAGCGCTCACCTAAATGCAGCTCAAAGCAATGCTGGATACGCCTTCCAGCAAAAAGCTATGGCTTTTGCAGAAAGGTGTTCAGACACTGTGTGTTCTGGCGTCTTTTTGCGGATGCACTTTCACTGCAAAACGTGTTTGCAAAAAGAATGAACATGGCAATTGTTTGCACCTTGAAAACCAGCATTTAACCTTCAAATGATCTAATAAAGGTACCGTCACACAGGGAGACATTGCCGGTGATTTTGCCAGTGACGCAGGGGCGTGGCCTAATTGCGTCGACATCCCTAGAGTGTTGCCCCGTGTGGCAGGGCGATATTTGGGCGATATATCGCCTGAAAGTGATCACCAGGTTTCACTGCAATGTAGTGAAACCTGGTGATCACTCTCAGGTGATGTGTACGCATCGCCCTGTGTAACTTGGCAACGGCGATGTTACCGGCGATTTGAGCCATAGGCTCCCATTATAATCATCGTCGCCAGGGTGGATTTTAACCCTGGCAGTGATGTCGCCGGTAACATCGCTGTTGCGTCGGCGGCGACATCGTAGCGTGTGACATCTCACCGGCGGGGATGCGCACTCCCACGATTCTGCGCCGACATCGCCGGCGATGTCTCCCCATGTGACGGTACCTTAACGCTGTGTTCACATTGCTTTTTGCTCCTTTTATTTGCAGGAAAAACCTGTCTCTTGGTAGTAAAGAAACTGCTGAGTTTTTTCCTGATTTGCATTGTTTTCTGCATTTTTTGGTCCAAATTATGTCATCTGTCTACAGTATATGTTTCGATAAACTTGGTTTCATTGACCAAATTTCTGAAATCTCATAGCTTTTGCTGGTACTGTAGAAAGAAGCTTTTAATTAAGGCTGGCTTCACACTGCAGTTTTTTCCCTGATCAGGTTCCATCCGGTTTGTGTGCCAAAACCAGGAGTGTCTCCAAAACTCAGAACTTGTGTCAATCTTTCAATTATAGTTTTTCTCTTCAAGTTCCCTCTCCTGGTTTTGGCACACAAACCTGATCGAACCTGATCAGGGAAAAAAACTGCACTGTGAAACCAGCCTAAGGCTGGCTTCACTCCACGTTTTTTTGGATCCGGGGCAGTCCGGTGTGAACCGGACACCCCTGGATCCGATTCCGTCCCCATAGTAACCCTATGGGGCCGGAATACGCCGGATGAATGTATTTTGGCATCCGGTTTTTGGATGTCTGGGAGAATCCGGAATTAATCGGATTTTTCTCCCGGACACAGAATTGGAGAATGCAGCATTTTTATGTCCGGGAGAAAAATCTCCCCAAATCGGATCCTCACGGATTCTCCCGGGGCAATCCGGCGCTCCCTTAACATGGGAGCCTATAGGGCCGGATCCGTGAACCCCCGGACACCTGCGGCTGTAATTTCAGGATCGCGGCTAGCTCCCCGCGGTCCTGAATCATCATCAGCGGCAGCTGCATCCGGCTGCACACCGGACCGAAGGCCATATTTGCCCTCCTATTCTGTGTGCTGATCCGGGGCGGTCAGGTTCATCCCTGACAGCCCCGGATCAGATCTTGCTGTGGTGTGAAGCCAGCCTCAGGCTGCATACTCACAATCAGTATACGTAGTGTCTTGCCGCTGCATCCAAAACGCTGTGTAGTACAGTATAAGCATAGTGGATGGGATTTCAGGAAATTCCATCCTCACTATGCTTAACCCAACCGCAGTGATCGGACAGCTGCGGTGCGGTTTGCCGCCATTCCGCTTCTCCGCAGCATGTTCATTTCGTGCTGTGGAGTCGGAAGCGGCTCCCATCGGGTGACTACAGGGAGAAGCCTGCCTCAGGCTGTATACTTATGATCAGTATACGTAGCGTGTTGCCCCTGCATCCAAAACGCTGTGTAGTACAGTATAAGCATAGTGGACGGGATTTCAGGAAATTCCATCCTCATATGCCTAACCCAACTGCAGCGATCAGACAGCTGCGGTGTGGTTTGCCGCCATTCCGCTTCTCTGCAGCATGTTTATTTCGTGCCGTGGAGTCGGAATGAGCTTCCATTGGGTGACTGCAGGGAGAAGCCGCCACACATGGTGAGTACAGGGCGGCTGCGGGCAACCGCGGCTTCACTCAGGTCTGGAGGAGCAGCGTCCAACATGCAGCTCCTCCAGACTGTGAACACACAGCCTAACTAAGGGTGCGTTCACATATTGCATATTTGCTGCATATTTTTACGCGAGTGCGCTTGCAGTTTTTGTAGCCAAAACCAGGAGTAGTTGAATAAAACCAGCAGTGGGTGATTAAATACTGAAGTGGAGCACTTGTTTCTATTAGACTTTTCCTCTAAAGGCCACGTTACACACGCATATCTGTGACCAACTTCTGAACAGATCTCTGGTTGCAGTGAAATCATGGACACATTGTTACATTTGTACACAGCCACAAAATGGAACAATGTGTCCATGATTTCACTTCAACCAGAGATCTGTTCAGAAGTTGGTCACAGATATCTGTGTGTGGCGGGCGTCACACGCTACGATATATGTAAAGATGTCGTTGGAAAGTGCCTGATTTGGCATCGCTCCTATGACGTCGTTGTGTGTGACGCATGATACGACTAGCGATAAGTGGTCAGATCGTTATATCCAGATATGAGAACTGGACCTCATATCAGACGATGTAGATCATCCAATCTGCTGCATCGTTCTGTGTGACACCACGGTAACCGATCTCTTTACCGATTTCTCCTATTCACAGCATTGACAAGCATCAATCGCTGGTTGTGTGAGCGATCCCTGCACGTAACATCGCTGCTGTGTCCTGAATGTTATCTATACATGTGACACCTCACTAATGATGTGTCCACAAGTGCACACCCCTGACATCGCTATTGAGTTCCCACCAGGGCTGTGGAGTCGTGGAGTCGCTGCCCATTTTGGTGGAGTCGGTAGAAAATGTTCCGACTCCGACTCCTAAAATATATAATAGTAGTTCAATGCAGAATGTGCTGAATATTATTATTATGATTTATTATTATGTTCTATCTAAATATCTTGATTATTATGTCATTATAATGATTAAAGCCTAATGTTACCATTGACTTACAATAATTTTATCACTTAAAAACGAGCCATGACTGAAGGAGTCGGAGTCAAAAGAGTCGGAGTTGGAGTCGGAGCAGGGGAAATTCAGGAGTCGGAGTTGGAGTCGGTGGTTTGATTTACGACTCCACAGCCCTGGTTCTGACACAAAATCGTAGTGTGTGACGCCCGCCTGTGTAACGTGGCCTTAATTATTCCACTCCTGGTTTTGGCCACAAACACTGCAACAGCACTTGCATAGAAATACGCAGCAAATATGCAGTGTGTGAACGCACCCTGACATGAAAAAACGCAGCAAAAAATTGCATTGGGTAAACTTGACCTAAGGTGTTCTGTACCATAATACACAATAAGTTTTCAGATTATTGTGCTTTTTGAGTGTTCCCACTTTGCTTTATGTATTTTTTGTGCAGAGTTAAAACCACAATTTTCATGCTTTAATTTCTAAGCACAGAAAAGCTTTCATTCCTCACTTAAAACACAACTACTTTTTACCATTAATATTTTTTCAGGTTCCCCATAGCAACTTGCAGAAAAAATGCACCAAAAACTGCACAGTTCAACAGTCTTATGCCAACTGGGCAGTAGTTTTTGTGAAATAACATCAACTTTTCTCCTCGCCACAACAGCACCCACTGGATAGAGGGTATCTGCCCACAGGGACAGGAAACATGCAGATAAAAAGGGGCGGCCCCCGCTCGTCTCCTCAGTTAGTTTCCTGTCACTGATGGGAACCTGCAGCTGGAACATGACCTAAGGGTGCTTTCACACTGCGTTTTTGTTCAATCCATGGCTGTCCGTTGTAAAACGGACAGCCACGGATCCGATTTGGCCCTCATGTTATGCTATGGGCACGGATCGGATTTCGCCTTATTATTGCCATCCGATTTTAGTCGGATCCGATTCTGTCCGTGTTTTTGACTGTGCCCAAAATTGCAGACTGCTACGATTTTTGGCACAGCGGATCAAATCGAACCAAATTGCCTGGCTTCTGAAGCTGGGACTTTGCAAATGCCACACTTTTTTTTTTATTTGCCTTTTGTGTAGTGCTGGCTTTGGGCACTAATTCAACATGGAGGCCATTTCGAGACAGAATCCTACAAACTGTTCTAGGTGACACAGGGACTTGAGGTGACCAGGCCTGTTGGAGGTCTGCTGCAGTGGAAGAGGGGCTTGCTTTGGATTTTCTAACCAACAAACTTTACTTCTGAGCAGTTGTCTTGTGGGGTCTGCCGGACCTGGGCTCGTCAAACACATCTCCAGTCCCTTCAAATCTTTCTTTAATTCTTTGTAGTTGACGTTGAGACACATTAACGTGTCAGCCACTTCTGCAGTGGATCTGGTTTTCAGCCTCTTGATAATCAAGGCTTTGGTCGCATGGTGGATTTTTGGCAGAGCTCAAGTTGCAGTTCAAGAGAAGGCGTGGGGTGCTGGGTTTCTTTTTAGACACACCCACTAATTAACCGATCATTTACTGAGCACAGGTGAGGATGTAAACTAGGATTGGATGCATTATATGACCAGGCGACAAAACTTTTGTCTTGCTAAAATCTGACCATTCTGTGTTCATTAAATGATTAATATTTCAGCATTGATGCCAATTTACTTTCTTAACCTAAACCAAATTTCGAAGGGTTTCAGCTTTCAAAAGAATAATTTATACAACCAATGTAGAAGCAAAAAGCAGGAGGTGTGTCAGGGGTGTGGATGCTGGGGTCTGCAGGATCAGCCTCATTCACGCCCCCTGACAATTCCATATGGGGAGAGGGCATGGCAGGGGCTGTGACCGCTGGCCCCATGCTCCACACATACACTCCAGCCCCTGATATACCATCCTATGTGACTGGTGGATCCAGGCTTCAAATAGCAATCATGTCACCAAACAGATACAGTTACATGCTGTGATCCCCTTCTGTATGATGATGCATAATGTGTACTGTTAAGATACGAGCAGAGACAAATCATTACATTGATAATTTAGCTCTGCATGGTCTCCTCTTCCCCATAGGAACATGGTAGACTCCTGTCCTTGCAACTTTCAATGGATCATCATCACTTCTCAGTATGGCTGGCTTCACACCGCGGCAAGATCCGATCCGGGGCTGTCCGGTGTAAACCAGACAGCCCCTGACCAGATTTTGGCCCTATAGTATCCTATGGGCTGGATGGAGCCATATGGCAGCTCTCTGCCATCCAGTTTCCATCTCTCCGAAAGAATCCGGGAGTATTCAGATTTTTCTCACCGGACACAAAAACAAAAAAAATCTCCCCAAATTGCCGTATCCCGGATTCCCCCAGATCCTCCCGGATCCGGGGCAATCCGGCGCTCCCTAACATGGGAGCATATGGGGCCGGATTGTCCCGGTCCGGGAGGATACGGGAACCGGAAACCTGCGGCTGCACGCCGCTGTTGTTTCAGGACCGCGGCTAGCTCCCTGCGAGACGCGGTCCTGATTCATCAGCAGCTGCGTGAGGCAGCACACGGACTGGAGGGCATATTAGCCCTCGGGTTCTGTGTGCTGATCCAGTCCGGGGCTTTCAGGGTCATCCCTGACAGCCCCGGATCAGATCTTGCCGCTGTGTGAAGCCAGCCTCACAGGCACAGCAAGGCATCCACAGTCTGCAGCATCTGTTACACACACGTTATAGTACACACCTGTATTATCTCACAATATCTATTAACAGCTAAAAAAAATGCTATTTCAATGTTCCCAATTATAGATTGTCCTATATGATAACAATCTAAATGTAGGAATACATGTACAGTATTATGGTTTATGCAGCTTATGAATCCATGTGAAGGCACTTTCTGTTCATGTTCTGGTCTTGTACCCAGGCAGTTTTAGGCTGCATTCACACATTTGCGTATTTTGTTGCGCTTTTTGCTGTGTTTTTCATTCGCGCAAACAAGTGCAACAAAATACGCAGGGGCTTTCACACACTGCGCTTGCTTTACCTCAGAAAGCGCAGTGATGTCACAGAGGGGAGGAAAAATCCTGCTTCCTCCTCCCCTCTGTGACAGCTGTGGCCGCCCATTAGATTTCGCAGTGTATTAATATACACTGCGAAATCTAAATTAAACAAAGGCAAATGTATAAAAAATAAAAAGAATGAATACTTCACCTCTCCGACACCTTTTTCCTGGTGTCCGGTGCGGAGGCCAGGAGATCTGTGTCCTGCAAGATCCTGCGGTGACGTTAGAGGGGCGTTCCCGGCGCTGATTGGCTGCTCACGGTCATATGATATGTATCACATGACCGCGTGCGCCCAATCAGCGCCGGGAACGCCCCTCTGACATCACGGCAGGTCCTGGCAGAAGACACCTCGCTTGGCCTCATTACCGGACACCAGGAAAAGGCGTCGGAGAGGTAAAGTATTCATTCTTTTTATTTTTCATACATTTGCCTTTGTTTAATTTAGATTTCGCAGTGTATATTAATACACTGCGAAATCTAATGGACGGTCACAGCTGTCACAGAGGGGAGGAGGAAGCAGGATTCTTCATCCTCTCTGTGACATCAGAGGGAGAAAACGCAGGAGCTGCTGCGTGAAGAATTGACATCTCAATTCTTTACGCAACTGCGTTTTCTCCCTGAAAAAGCACTGCGTGCTTTTATGCAGTGTCTGCACAGCAAAGTGAATTTCCCATTCACTTTGCTGGCAGACACAAAACACATTGCGAATTTTGAAAAGCGGGCGTAAAAAAGCGCGGAAAAATACTCAATGTGTGAACGCAGCCTTAGGCTGTGACACCTCAAGTCCATGTGTAAAGAACTGCAATATGCAATGTGTTCACAAGCTTCAGTCTGTGGCAGTTTATCCATGCAGTTATGCAGCCCAAAACATGCAAAAATGCAACATTTCACAGTACCAGGAAAGTGACTGAGATTCCTACAATGTCATGGTCGCGCTGCTGTTGGTTATTTTCCCTTGCAGATATGAACCTACAAAGCATTTTTCCAGATCTGCAGGATGTCGGCTCTTCCATTTTTATTTTTGCATTCTTGTCAGCATTCATGTTGAGTTTATTTGCAGTGTTGTGCTGTCACATGGGATGGTATATCGGGCTGGAGTGTATGTGTGGAGCATGGGGCTGGCGGTCACTGCCATGCCCCCTCCCCATACAGAGATGTGAGGGGGTGTCAATATATATGCTGATCTGCAGCCCCCAGCACCCACACCCCTGACACACCTCCTGCTTTCTGCTTCTACATGAAACTCTCAGACACTGCAGACAGAGATTTCGGTTCCCCGAGGTGGGGGCTAGAGCAAAGGAGCAGATATGATTTTATCGATTTATAAGGCCCCTTTCACATCAGCGTTTTTTTCAAATCGCGACAGATGCGGTGAAAAAAACGCATCTGCTGCGATTACCGCATAACCGCGACACTTGCGGCACACTTGCGGCAAGCCCCATGCAATGTCTATGGGGCTTGCGGTAAGGGTGTGGCAGATGCGGCAAGTGCGGTTTCGGCACTTGCGGCAGGTGCGGCCGCGAAAAAAAACGCTGCTTGCTTTTCGCTGCCGCAAGTGCCGAAACCGCACTTGCCGCATCTGCCGCACCCTTACCGCAAGTCCCATAGACATTGCATGGGGCTTGCCGCAAGGGTGCCGCAAGTGTCGCGGTATTGCGGTAATCGCGGCAGATGCGGTTTTTTCACCGCATCTGCCGCAATTTGAAAAAACCACTAGTGTGAAAGCACCCTAAGAGATCTATAGATCCTAGAACTGCAGTGTACAGCTCTGCTTCATCATGTAGGAAGGCAGAGACTGTACTAAAAAGTTTTCTCTCACTGGAGTTCCCCTTTAACAGTTCACATACCCTTTAGATAGTAGTTATGGTAATCACACACAGACTAAAGTTGGCCAAACCCAGAGATAGACAGGTTCAACTGATAGTCTAATGACTGTCAGGGAGATGAGGATCTAGTATGTCTGATTTTGGACTGTAGATCCTTTAGTTCTCTGTGAGATGAGCACACCACCATAGATATCTAATAGTGACTATCTAATAGAGAACACGAGCAATCAACAAAGACTCATCTGTTTATGGGAGAGTTAAGGGCAAGATAGTTGCCGACCGAATGATGGGACAGCATGCCTGTGGCCGCCACTTGATGCCCTGGGAGAGTAGCAAGCAAATTGCTTCAGTGAGGAGGAGAGCCTAGTGATGTGGGGGACTACTGTCTGCTCATTCACCCCTCCATCTTAACTGAAGGTGTTCAAACAGCAGCCAAATACTGACAGCTACCAGACATCAGAGCAAGCCTGTAGCCACACTATGTGCACCCACACTGACACTTTGAGTGCACTGCAGCATTCATCCAGTAACAGTGTGCAAGCGCAGACTTACAAGCTGATTTTAGACAGCACTCACAGTACTTTTACCAGAAGAGTGCTGTCAATAACTACAAAAGAGTGGCCTTAACATACAAATACAAGGGCGTAACGGTGCAGTGAAACAATAAGCCACACCAACGGCGTATGGCAGCACCCTCATTTGCATATTAAATAGTCGCTTTTTCTGCAAATATTAAAAAAGCACTCTGATAATCCCCCCAAACTTCTGTAAATTTTTGTTTAGTGTAATGTCTAGGTGATAATATACTAACCGATAGCTGTTTTCTCATGTGCCTGACTCTATAATGGCTTGACATCCAAAGCTCATTTCTGCCGAGTTCCTTCTTTTCCAGTTTTCTGCAGCACATCCCAAGACGATACCCTTAACCCATCATCTACCAATGTCCTTTTTTGGGACGCTTAATCTTGTGCTTCTAGCAACTAAGATTTCATAATTAGGTCCAATATTTTGTGTTGTGTTTGTAAAATGAATGTTTTCAAAACAGGAAATCATGTCATTGTCATTTTTAATTGAATATTCTTCCACCCAGAGAGCTTTCAAACACCTATTTTCGAAAAGGAAACTTGCTAATTTGGCAAGTAATGGGTTAAAAAATAACAGTGTAGCAAATATGTATCGCAGGGTCTGGACACAGACCAGTAAGGGGTTAAATCTCCTGCCATCCAGGAGAGGTCAGGACCGGATACACAAACACACACTACCAGTCCCCCTGACTCTTGTCTCCCCAGGGAGCCATGATGGGAACAGCAGAGGGTGACAAAAATCACACACAGAGGAAGCTTCAAAGGGAAGATCAGATAAGATCATAGATGACAGAGCAAACCATCTCAGATAGCAGCTTCAAACAGACCCACAGAATTGGAGGGAAATCAGAGACAAAGAACATTTTTTAAAACATAATCTATGCATGGCTAAATGAGGGATTGTCCAATCATAGGCCAAGAATTAGAATTCTAAACTAGAAGGCCGGTCTAGGGTCTGACCCCCCCCGTCTGGGTCTATATCTGGGCTCGCACAGCCGCTGCTGGGTGTCACAGTTGATGGGTCAGTGAAAGCTGCTGTGAACATCCTACCATCTATTCCTGCCCTCCCCATCGGGCAACACAGAAACAAAGTGTACTTTTCTGTAAGTTTCTCCTTTTTATTTCATTGTTTGCATATGTGTATGTCATTTTATTATTTCTATTTTTATATCTTTTTATGTAAGCACTGTACCTTTTATATTAAAGCTTAAAACTTTAATAAGCTGAAACCTTGTTTGTTCTAAAAGGATTCATAGCCTAAGAAGTGTGTGATCCTGTTGATTGGCTGACAGTATTATTCCAGGGACTTACCCCTGTATGTTGGTAAGTGGTGGCAGCGAGTGTGAAGCGGGGTGCACAGTGTGAGTCGGGGTGTGATTGATGCTCCCTTTCAGCATAGGACAGAGGTCGAGTGCTGGATCGAGTGAGGGGAGCTTGATTAACCCTTGCAGGTGTAACCCCAAGTCACGTGCTGAGGAGTGTGTACGTGACAAACAGTCATTATAATGCTCCTGAATAAAAAATAACCACACATGCTATGTCTCTGCAAAAAAAGAATTACTCCTCATTGTCCCTCTTACGGTACATGGCCTACATGCTATCCTCTTCTATAAAAAAAAAAATCCTACCACCCCATCCCCCCTTATACACTGTGACCGCCATACCATCCACCCTTGTGTAGTATGACCGCCACACTGTCTGCCCTTCTATACTATGGCCACCACACTGTCCACCCTTGTGTAGTATGACCGTCACACTGACCCCCTAATAAATTAACTCCACTCTGTTCTCCCCTATAAATTTTACCTAAGACACCGTCCTCAAATTATGAACTACAGTGCTGTGCAAATTAATTGGGACATAGCAAGTTTTTCTTGCATTAATTTTACTATTTCTGATAAGTGTTTTATCAGTTCTTGGTGTTGTTTTCCTTTTTCTTCTACATTTCCCTTTTCGTTTTGGAGAAAACGATCCAGTTTCATTGTGTGAATTATTCTTGAAACGGTAGATTTTCCAATACCAACAGTGGAAGTGATTTCTCTTACAGTCAGACTTGTATGTTCATTAAGAGTAATAATTCTAGACCTCTTCTGTGGAGTAACATCCATTTTTACAAGCACAAATCACACTGAGAGAAAAAGTACACTAAACCGCTCCTCACAGAAACAAGCTCTCAACTGAAGCTGAGGGGGCAGCTAGCTGTTTTCTGACTAAGGCCGGCTTCACACTACGGCAAACTCCAATCCGGGGCTGTCAGGGGTGAACTTGACAGCCCCGGACCGGATCTGGACACAGAACCGGAGGGCCAATTATGCCCACCGGTCCGGTGGGCAGCTGGATGGCTGGTTTGTAGCTGCTGATAATTCAAGATCGCGGCTCGCAGGGAGCGAGCCCCGGTCCTGAACTGTCAGCAGGGGATAGCTGCGTGGTACTGAAGTTCAGTGTCGCTGAGCTTCAGTACCCGGCGTCCAGCTCACAGGTGTGGCTCTGGTGCGATCCGGCGCCATAGACCCTCCATGTTAGGGGGCGCCGGATCACACCGGACCAGGAGCATCCGGGAGGATCAGCTTTTTTCCCCATGCAGCATATTTGTGTCCGGGAGAAAAATCTGATTCCTCCCGCATTCTTCCGGAAAGATGGAAGCCGGATGGCAGATGGCTGCATAGCATACTATGGGGCCGAAATCTGGTCTGGGGCTGTCAGGTTCACCCCCGACAGCCCCGGATCGGATTTCACCATGGTGTGAAGCCAGCCTAAAACCAGTCAAACCACATTTTGTTACTCAAGGTTGTACACTCACACCTGTTCAAAGCAGTTAAAACTGGTTTGAATCACTGACTGGTAACCCCAACTTACGATTTTACCACATGTGAACCAGGTCCGCTGTTGAAGCCCGTTCCATAAAGCAACCTGTGGCAAAAATGTATGTTATAGGGTTGTAAGGAGTTAATGGAACCTGTCAGGTGGTTTATGCCCCCCAACTATCACTGTCTATCTCTGCAGCTTCATAGTATTATTCTGATCATCCCCATCTGAGCTTATGGTGTAATGTTAAAGGTGAAAGAAAAAAGCTTTTATACACTTACATTTTCTTATGTAAACGAGGCAGTGACTACACCTTGGAGGATGTAGTCAATCTGGCAGGTTAATAGTTAACACTTCTTCCGAATATCAGAAAATGCTGCGGGACCTGTATGATGTCATGATCATGTGACTATAATAGGCAGTGCTAAACCTCCATAACCCGTAATGATTTTGCTTGCTTCGCTCCGACCACTATGGCCACATGATCGTTATCATGATGCAGAGAAGTTTTCAGTGAGTTAGTATTAGGCCGTACACCACGCCAAATCCGATCCGGGGCTGTCAGGGGTGAACCTGACAGCCCCGGCCCAGATTTAGACACCGAATCGGAGGGCCAATTATGCCCTCCAGTCCGGTGTCAAGCCGGATAGCTCATTTGCAGCTGCAGCTGCTGATAATTCAAGATCGTGGCTCGCGGGGAGCGAGCTGCGGTCCTGAACTGTCAGCAGGGGACAGCTCCGTGGTGCTGAAGTTCACTAGCTTCAGCACCCGGCGTCTGGCTCCCGGTGCGGCTCTGGTGTGATCCGGCGCAATAGACCCCCATGTTAGGGGGTGCCGGATCGCACCAGACCTGGAGGATCTGGGAGCATCCAGGAGGATCAGCTTTTTCCCCTGGACACATAAATGCTGCATGCAGCATTTTTGTATTCGGGAGAAAAATCTGAATCCTCCCGGATTCTCCCCGACAGAAGGAAGCTGGATGGCAGATAGCTGCCATCCGGCCCCATAGCATACTATGGGGCCGAAATCCAGTTCATCCCTGACCGCCCTGGATCGGATTTCACCGTGGTGTGAAGCCGGTCTTAGGCGGCATTCAGACTGCGTTTTTTGATACATTTTTTTCAGTGCACTGCAGAACACGGATCACTCAAATGACATCCCAGGAAAGTCTATGGGTTTCCATTTTTGCCATTCACACAGGGCACTTTGAAAGTGATGCGTTTTTTCACTTCTGGAGGGCTCTGCTTTAGAAAGGTGCATGTCCATTTGTGTTGTTCTTTTCTGATCCGCTTTTCTCGTAGGAGCCATTGTCTGTGTCAAAAAACGCAGCACCAAAATGCACCCAAAAACGCATCAGAAAATGGATGATCCATTTTTGGGGCATTTTATTTTTTGACGCTCCTGTTTTTCAGCTAAAATCACAGCGGAACAGAAGCAAAAAAAAACGCACAGTCTGAATTTAGTCTTAACTTGCCAGAGTGACTACATCCTCCAAGGTGTAGTCACTGCCTCATTCACATAAAAAAATGTAAGTGTATAAATGTTTATTTTTTCACTTTAACATTACACTATTAACACAGACAGGGATGGTTAGAGCTGCAGGAGCAGACAATGATAGATGGGGGGCGTAAAGTAGCTGACAGGTTCCCTTTTAACAAGTTGGAGGATAACAATATAGATCTACATACAGAATGGAGCCATAAGTGTAAGGCTGGCTTCAGACTGCGTTTTAGATCCGATCCGTAGCTGTCCGCTTGAAGCAGACAGCCCGGACCAGATCAGCACACAGGACCGGGGGGCTATTATGCCCTCCGATCCTGTGTGAACCACACGCAGTTCCTGCTGCTGATAGGTGAGGACCGCGGGCGCCGGGTCCTGACCTGTTCCTCGTCGGCTGCACACAGGATCGGAGGGCATAATAGCCCCCCGGTCCTGTGGCTGATCCGGTCCGCGGCTGTCTGCTTCAAGCGGACAGCTACGGATCGGATCTAAAACGCAGTCTGAAGCCAGCCTAAGGAAATCATGGCGTTAGGTTTTTAATCAGAGATCATTAGGCCAGTGAATAGATTGATGGCTTTGAATCTTTCATCCTGGTATATTATTAGTATAGTATTTTAAACTCACACTTTTTTTCTTCTTCCCATACAGTCAGTAATGAGGTTACAGACCGTCCTTGTATCTCTCCACTATCGGGTCATGTATTTGATAGACGTCTTATTGAGAAATATTTGGCTGAAAATGGGACAGATCCAGTAACTAATCAACCACTGAGTGAAGATCAGCTGATTGATATTAAAGGTCAGTTTTGTACTTGTGTTGGCTTTATAATTCTGTGGACAAAACGTAATAACCACAATTTAAGACCACAATAAGGGTTGTAGTAAACCAATCAAACAAGAACCATTTATGTACAGGTGCATCTCAATAAATTAGAATATCCTCAAAAGGATAATTTATTTCAGTAATTCAATACAAAAAGTGAAATGTATATATTATAAAGAGTCATTACAAACAGAGTGATCATTTCAAGTGTTTATTTCTGTAAATGTTGATGATTATTGCTTACAGCCAATGAAAACCCAAAAGTCATTATCTCAAAAAATTTGAATATTATATAAGACAACTGAAAAAATGATTTTTATATTTTAAATGTTGACCTAATGAAAAGTATGTACAGTAAATGCACTCAGTACTTGGTCATTAACAGAAAAACCACTTGAAATAGATCACTGTAACTATTCTACTGTATATAATGTTTTCACTTTATGTATTGAATTACTGAAATAAATGATCTTTTTGATGATATTCTGATTTATTGAGATACATCTGTAGCTCAAAAGATCTAATATAACAAGTGATTTCTCCAAACACTGCTACTGACTACTGCAGGCTCCAAACTATTCACCCCCTTTATGATAGGTTTTTAGTACTCAATTATAGCACCTTTGCCTGATCTGATCAGCTACATACATGTAGCATTCATTAGGAATCTTAGGCTGCTTTCACATCAGGCATTGTTAAGTCTCAGCGCTAAATCCTTACCCCTTCCAATGGCTAGCATCAAAGGAAAAATTACACAGAGAGTAGGTTCAACCTTATCTGGGATGTTTATTATAAAGGTTGTACACAAATTAAAATTTGATAACTCCATACAGTTTTATCAGTTTCCTGCTGATATCACAGATCTCTGCTGTACATCAGTTAAAGCTTTTGCTGTGCTTAGGGGACCCTCTGTTGTTCTGGAATGGACTGCAAACACAAATAGCTAGTATTACTTGTTTACCCTACAATCTCCCAACTAGGATCAATGATTATATTAGTGTAGGTATCACTTTTACCCAAGGATGTTCTCTGGCCTTCACCTATTGCGCACTATGTGCCAACCGTTGCCAACAGTTTCCATATCTAGCTAAGAGAAATGGAGAAATATTTAAATGTCTTTATGTTGTTTGAGTTCTCCAATCTTGAATGTAGATCTATTCACTAGGATATATTACCTTGGTGCTGTAATTATGGACATGTGCTAACCCATGTTTCTGCTGCTTTCTTAGGTGTAGTCCAACTCCTCTCTTCTACGGTTACTGTCTGGATTCCATTTGGAACTTAAGTTAAAGGCTTCTGCTGGTGCTAAAATTGCAACCATGCATATAAATAACTTGCTATTCCTTAGATAATGTTGCAAACATAATTGTGCTTAAAAGAAGTTATGTGCGCTTCACCTACCTTATTGTGGTATATCTGCCCTCTGGTTCCCCCTCTTGGTTTCATCCTAGCTGCAGCTTCTCTAAGTGAGGAGAATGCTGGAAATGCGCGCTGTAGCCCGTGGCCCCGCACTTCCTGGTTTTCCGGTCGGTCAGCTGTCGTGTACATCATGGCCTACGTCAGTCATGTGAGCGGAGCTTCAGGGAGTCTGCAGTGGTATCCTCAGGGAACCCAGAGGAAGAAGGTCGATAGCCTTCGAAACATGTTCGTGTTAGCCTGACATTCAGCATCGGATACCACGCAGACTCCCCGAAGCTCCATTCACCCTCTGCCCACCCTGACACATCACTCTGACATAGGTACATGTCAGCTGACCGGCCAGGAAACCAGGAAGTGCGCAACCACTGGCTACGGCGCGCATTTCCAGCATTCTCACTTAGAGACGCTGCAGCCAGGACGGAGCCAGGAGGGGAAACCTGGAGAACAGATATCCCACAATAAGGTAGTGTAAATCACATATAACATCTTTTAAGCACGATTATGTTTGCAACGTTATCTAAGGAATAGCAAGTATATTTATATGCACTGTTGCAATTTTAGCACCAGCAGGAGCCTTTACCTTACGTTCCAAAGGGAATCCAGACAGTAACCGTAGAAGAGAGGAGTTGGACTCACCTACGAATAACTACCAGAGGTATTTAATCACCACAGGTACTTTATTCCCACAATTATAAGGCTGGAATCAGAAGGTGAAAAATACATCTTGAGGGTGACAACCAGAGAAGAGGATAGGTTGATTTTTCGGGAACTTGAGGAAACAGAGGCAGCTCTGATTATGCGCCCTTCCCTACAGGCTCAGGAGAGGCTTAAACGTGCTCAAACTAATGTTACTAAACTATCTTTGAAGACAGCGGAATACAGAAGTATTTCCAAGCTATTAAGTTTATGAGGAAGGGGAAAGAGCTGGCCATCTCCTGGCCTTGGTGGCTCCAGCGCAGAGGGATGCTTCCTATATACTAAGACTGCAGGCGGCTGATGGAAGAGAGGTGACTTCCACTAAGGACATACTGGGGGTCCTGGTTGACTTTTATGTAAAACTTTACAGATCACAGGTTGATCCAGGGGAAGGGAGGTTGCTGATTTCCCAGATAGAGCCAAGCTTCCACGGTTATCCACTGAATCTCACACCTGGTTAGACAAGCCTTTTGACATGGAGGAGCTGGAGACTGCCCTGGCGTCTATGGCTAATGAAAAAGTCACGGGAGTAGATGGATTACCAGGGGAATTGTATAAACCGTTTTGGGAACCTCTATTGTCGACCCTATTGGAGGTGTACAATGCTGGATTGGAGAGGGGAAAGTTGCGATGGTTCATGCCGGAGGCAATTCTTGAAGTACTGTCTAAAAAAGGCAAGGATCACACTGCACCGGCTTTGTACCGCCCGATGTTCATACTGACAGTGGACATTAAGCTTCTGGCTAAAATGTTGGCGAACAGGCTTGGTAGAGTTATTACATCTATTATACATCCTGACCCAGCAGGTTTTATGCCCAACAAGTCCACAGCTACTAATTTGTATCCCCTGCCCTACTGTACCTGTATGATTTCATTGTCATTATTTTACATTCTTGTTCTCGTCTGCCCCTACACATGTAAAGCGCCATGGAACCAATGGCGCTATAGCTAATATATAAAGCTGAATGTGTATATGTGTGTATGTCCGGGATTGGTATCTACACCGTCGCAACTACAGCCACAAAATTTTGCACAGTCATAGGCTATGTTGTGAGGCGAAATTTTAACCCTGCGCGTTCCAGTTCACCAAACAATTTTGCCCCTATCTACATAATGGGGAAAAAGTGACCGTTACCAGTTGACAATTGTGAATGAGAGGGGCTTAATGACAGCACCAAAGACTAATGGGGATGTCACACGCGTCAATATCGCGTGCACGATCGCTGCTGTACGTGACATTGCAGCGATATTGACGCGATGATCGCCAGGTTTTAGAACCTGCTCTAAAACCTGGCGATGGTCATCTGGTGTACACGCAGCATCGCTGCATGTAACACCAGGAGACGCGATCAGCCAGCTCCCAGCGCCTCTCAGGAAGTGCTGGGAGCTGGTATCCAGGGTAAACTGCGGGTAACTAGGCAGCGCGCGCTGCCTAGATACCCGATGTATACCTTGGTTACCAGCCTTCTCCGCTCACCGGCTGGTATCTAAGGTACACAGCGGGTAACTAAGGACCATAGTTACCCGCTGTGTACCTTAGATACCAGCCGGTGAGCGGAGAAGGCTGGTAACCAAGGTATACATCGTGTATCTAGGCAGCACGCGCTGCCTAGTTACCCGCAGTTTACCCTGGATACCAGCCTGCAGACATTGTGGAAACGATATTGAAATCAGATCGCTGACGACATTGACGCGTGTGACGGCCCCATAACAGCATATACCAGCATATAGTCCTTAAGGTGGGGCCCCAACATGGGATATTCACCACGCATGGGGACATGTATACACACCACACGCACATAGAGTAACAGCAAGTGTATAGTCGCTTAGGTGCAGCCCCAACATTGGATACTCACCACGCACCCAAACACACACCACAAAGAGACACACACATCAAAGAGACACACTCTCCCCCCCCCCCCCCACGGGGACGCACACACACCCTATAGCGACACATGCACTCACCCCACAGGGACACACACACACCACAAAGAGACGCACACCACACAGACCGCCCCACAGGGACACACACACATACACACCCTATAGGGACATATGCACTCACCCCACAGGGACACGTGTGCGCACACACACACACACCCCAGGGACACACGCACAACATAGACAGACACAGATGTGCACAAGTCGCCTCACACAACTCGCCTCATACGTGTGCTATCTTTAATTTCCAAGAATAAACATTTGATTAAAAACAGCTAATGTGCAACACATGTGCCATATAGGGAATTAGGGCAGATGTCAGTCACATGAGCTGTCTATTATGTGTATGTGTGAGGTTACATATACTGCCCGGCTGGGAGGAGGGTTTACTGTTGGCTGGAGATTTATCAGGCTGCCTTATAGCAACCAATCACAGCGCAGCTTTTATTTTCCTAGAGGTCATTAATATGACATATTCAAATTCTAATTTGTTATAGCTAACATCAGTTATTTATTAACCCGGGCATAGCCGGGTAGTACAGCTAGTAAATATATGATAACTAGCTGGGTGCCCGATGCACATGCATCGGGATTCTAGCAGAGCGAGTCTCTGACTCGCAATGGCCGCTTCGCGGCCAATGCTTCTCGCTGCTAAGGCGACTCGCCATGCCCGCTGCGCGGGCATAGCGAGTCGCCTTAGAACTGCTCGCAATGGCCGCTGCGCGGCCAATGCTTCGGGCGTATCCACATGACCACGCTGACTCGCAGCGTGAGCGGACTCAAAAGGGGCAAAAAACCCATTCGTGATTATATAATAGATAATATCGTGCAGATTGTTTATTAACATGCAAGCCAGATCGGACAATGTTGGACGCAGGGCTATCCTGTCACTGGACGCTACCAAAAACTTTTTTTTTTAACCATTAAGATTTTTATTAGCATATAACAATATACAGAAAAACAGCATAAAAGCCATTCAATGGCCAATATAAAGGGGGAAAAAGTTCAAGGGCGAGGTGGGAGAAGGAGATGGGGAGGAAAGGAGAAAGGAGGGTGGACATTAAAACACATAAAGCTACATAACGCTTGTCATCAATGTCAACATATATTGTACTCAAAAAGAATCAACACTCAGTCATTTTAACAAATAAGGCGGAATATCCGCTGCATGGATAGAGGTGACCCAGGGATCCCACCAAGTAAGGACTTTATTATTTTTAGATAGTGATGAGGCGCTCAGGGATTCATAGCAGAAGTGAAGATTGAGTTTGTTGATCAGTTCTGCCCTGGAGGGGGTAGATGGGGCCCTCCAGTGAGCTGCTATGCTCTGCCTTGCGGCGACTAGAATATTAGATATGATAGGTCTCAAGGGCGAGGGGAAATCTACCAGAGAAATACCCAATAGCGCCAGCTGGGGTGTTAGGGACATCGGGATCTGCGTCACCTCAGCAATGAGCGACTCTACCTGACACCAAAAGTTCCTAATAGGAGGGCACTCCCACCAGACGTGATAACGATCCAGATGAGCCACAACCCTTCCAGCAGGAGGAGGAGGAGGCCAGGTGGAGCTTGGCCAGACGGGCCGGAGTCATATACCATTGCAGGAGGGTCTTTCTAGCCTGTTCCACATGACCCACACAAGAGGAGAATTTGGCAGGGTGCAGTAAGGCCGCGGACCATTCCTCCGCTGAGGCAGTAAATGAGAGAAGGGACTCCCAAGAATCCATGCACGAAAGTTTGGGTGATAGGCCGTGGAGTAATAAGGTGTTATAAAGAACTGATACACCCCTGGATATAAAGGTCTGAGGCTTAAAACATCTATGGCCCGGGGAGTCTCCAACGCGCGGGGGATCTCTGAAAAACGTCGACATACGTAAAAAACTGTGCAGCTGTAAATATGAAAAAAAAAGCGGCATTTGGGAGGGAATACTTAGATTGAAGAGCGGTGAAAGGGAGAAGGCCCTACGGACCAAAAAGGCTGGTGATAAGTGATCCCTGCCTTTCCCCAAAGAGAGGAAGGGAAACCGTCGATAAGCACTGTCAGGGCATCAAGGGACACATACCTGGCCATATACGGACATGCTTGTGGCACGCATTAGGGCCTCTGGCAGGGTAAGGGGCTTCAAATTTGGGGCCATTGAAGAGAAAATAGTGCTTTACGCTGACCTCCTATTTCTGGAAAACATCGGCGAGTCTTTGGTGAATGCTATGGAGATGGTGGAGAATTTTGGAGGGATGTCGGGCCTGACTATAAATTTGGATAAGTCTATTATAATGGCAGTGAATACATTGTTAGACCCCAGTTGATAGCTGAGAGTGGGCAACAACTAAGGTTGGTCACCCGGTTAAAATACCTTGGTATCCAGGTGGCACTCCCAATTTCTAAATATGTAGAGTTAAATTTGAACCCACTTTTGGAGAGGTTCAAAACTAAAATTAGTCATATTTAATATTTTGTGTGACTTCCATGAGCTTACAATTTATTAATGAAGTTATCAGGAATAGCAAAGAATGCAGTCTTACATGCCTCCCAGAGTTCATCTAGATTCTTTGGTTTTGTCTCACAAGCTTCCTCTTTCATCCTACCCCAAACATGCTCAATGATGTTCATGTCTGGTGACTGGGCTGGCCAGTCCTTGAGCACCTTGATCTTTTTTGCCTGGAGGAACTTTGTTGTAGAGATGGATGTATGAGATGGAGCAACCATTCTGCTGCAGATTACTCTTTTGAAAGCTGAAATCCTCCGAAATGTGGTTTAAGTTAAGAAAATAAATTGGCATCAGTGCTGAAAAATTGACTATTTAATGAAAACAGAATGGTCAGATTTTGCACGACAAATGTTTTGTCACCTGGTCATATAATGCACCCAATCCTAGTTTACATCCTCACCTGTGCTCCGTAAATGATTGGTTAATCACATTACTTTCTGTGGGCGACAAAACTTTGGTCTTGCCAAAATCTGACCATTCTGTGTTCATTAAATGATCAATATTTCAGCATTGATGCCAATTTATTAACCTAAACCACATTTCGAAAGGGTTTCAGCTTTCAAAAGAGTAATTTATACAACCAAGGGAAATGAATTTAACGGCAGGTTATAAGCTTTTATGTACATAACATAGATAAGCGACATAACGTTCTGTCAGGGAGTGTATATCTAACAAAACTAAAAGGGTGAAGACATACACAGTACTTCTCCAAAGCTTTCTAGCAGCAAATCCAAAGTACATAAGAATAAAATCCCCCACCTGCTAGCTCCAATATTAAAATAATTATACTATGCTTTCACATCAGCATTTCTAGCCATTTGTGGCAGATCCGGCAGTTTTGCTACATTTCCTGCGTAACGGATCACTTACGGCAAAATTGCATTCAGCCTATTTATTCCCTGTGAGACTTGTGTTCATGTGCGGCACTTGCGGTTTTGCCGCGATCCGGCACTTGCGGCAAAAGAAAAGAAAAACGCTGCTAGCAGTGTTTTTGTGACTCGACGCAAGTACAAAACCGCAAGTGCTGCACATGTCCGCAAGTCCCCAGGGAATTAATTTGTCCAAACGCATTCTTGCCTCAAGTGATCTGTTACGCGGCAGATGTGACCCGCCCCAGGGCCGTGGGGTTTCTCTGTTCTGGGCGTTGATTCACGGGCATGTCACGGGGGCCTGTGCCCGGTCCCGTGGCCCTGGTGGTCACTAAAAGTCAATAAAAACAATGGTAATAAAAGTAGATTGTGATGCCACCTATGGTTCCGGTATGTGGTTGACCGGACCTGCGGGTCAGACCTCCGGAATGATGGTAGGGCAGCCAGATGGTTACGCTCCCCGCTGGTGGAGTGGGATCTCCAGGGCAGTAATAAAAGCTAAAAAGTTGCAGGACAGTCTATCCAGGGAGTAGGATCAGCGGCCGCAATAACAGTTACACACATTGTTGATGTTTCCGTACCTTTTACTGATGTTACAGGTATAGTCTAGGGCACAGGCTGTTACAGGCCCAGGTGGTCTGGAAGCAGTTCGGGATCTCCACACCCTGCGAGTTATGAGGCCTCCATGAGGATCCCAATTCAGGTCTGGAGTGGAAGGTGTTGTTTGCAGGCTTACCTGATGTGGAGATCCTTCTGTGTATCTGTGGCAACCGAACCCTGGAGTGCCACATTCCTCCTAGTTAAATTCAGTACTCCTGCACTGAGGAAACAAAAAATTACCAACCAACACTAAAACAATAAGGAATAGTACAAAGCCTTAAAAATCAAAAATTACAAAAACTAAGCAAAAAGAATAACAGGTTAAAAGTCCAAGAGCTCAACTTGTAAGCAGTCCATATGGCGCTAGTCCTTCCGCCACAGGCTCCAGATGAATATATATATATATAAGAAAGTGTTGACACTACCAGTCCAGTGGTCTACTGGTTCTATTTAATATAGTTCAAGGAATGCGAAAGTCATGCAATAAGTCCTGCAGACATATGCTGGTGGGTACTTGTTCACTTGGTTGCAATAAATAAACACAGAAAACATATGCACATTTCAGAAACTACTCTCTATTTAACATTTTCCTAATGCCTATAACGGGATGGGGGCCCACCGAAGTTACTATGGCTTGACCTACGTAATGCCTGTGTCTCAACTGGTCGATGTGGTGTACCTAGTGCTGGTGCTGTGCGTGCACCATCTACTAGTCTGCGTGGGGATCTACGCAATATTGGTATGCCTGAGCGTCTTCTTAGTTTTACCATAGGATTGGCAGGCTCACCGATAACAGGATTTTCTGGTTCCGCTGTGATAGGTGGTTCTTCTGGAACTTCAACAGGTTCTTCCAATCTTTCTGGGACTTCTACTGGTTGAGTGAAAGTCAATAATGGTACAATTATGGTACAATTATGCTCCATTTTACTGAGGCCAGTTTCAGGAAAATCTCCAAGTACAGTCCATATTATCTTTACTTTCTTTTCCTCTTTAGGTTGAGGTATACAGGGGATGACTTCTTTTGGCTGCAACTGCTCAAGACATTTCTTGAGATGGTCTCTAGAAACTGCCACTGATTTTCTCCCTTGTCTTTGCTGATTAAGCAGATTTTTCTGTTATCAAAGTTAGAGGGCCATACTGTATAGTGTTCTGCCTCCCACTGGTCATCAAGTTTTTTGTTGTTCTTTTTCTTTTTAAACTACCTCTCCAGGTATCAAGAGAACAGCCAGTCCACTCTTATTGTAATCTTTCTTGCTTTTCTCTGATCTGGGTTAAACTTCTCTCAACACGCTTTTGTACCTTTCTGTACTGTTCTTGGGCTTGGTGTCCCAATCAGCATCAGGTGAACTGGTTTCAGGAACGACACTTCCCATCTGTAGATCAATTGGTAGTTTCCCAGGTCTCGCTCTCAAGTATGCTGGCGTGCAATTGGTGGAACTTACAGGGATGTTGTTGTACATGTCCACTAAGTCAGGCAACTTCTCCGGTCACATGCTTCTGTCTTCCAAGAGCAAGGTTTTCAACAGGTCTGTGACCACTTGGTTCATTATCTCACACATGCCATTGGTCTGTGAGTGGTACGGTGTGGTTCAGATTTTCTTACACCCATACCAGTTGCAAAACTCCTGGAACATTTGAGCTTCGAAATCAGGACCTTGATCTATTAACACCTGCTCTGGGTACCCATGTGGTCTACAGAAGTAAAAAGGTTGTTGCTGCGGTTCTTGCTGTCAGGTCCTTTACGGACACTACCACCAGAGACCGAGAATAGTGGTCTACTATAGTGAGAGAATACGTGTAGCCTGACCTGCTGGGTGTCAACTTCTCATGATCCAAGGCTACAAGTTCCAGTGCCTGCTTGGTCACAATTGGCTGTAGTGAAGCTCTCTGACTGTCACGGTCCTTTCTTCTTAGGTTGCATGGGCCACGGTTTCTGCACGAGTTCTTAATAGCAGTTCTCATGCCAACTCAATAGAATTTCTCGCGTAACAGTACCTCAAGCTTCTTCCACCCGACATGTCTTGCTCCATCGTACTCTTCTAGCACCATGTGAACATCTCTTTTCTTTTAGGTACCACAATCTGCCACACCATCTCATGGGTTCGATGGTTGATGTAACATCTGCACAGCATTCCCCGTAGATGAACCACCTGCTCTTTTCCTTCCACAGGTGCTGCGCCTCAGGTGGGGCATCTTGGCTAAGACGTGAGTCTGGTTGGGTTAACAGCTCTTTAACTAAGCGAACAGCCGGATCGCTGTCCTGCGTTTCCTTCCACCCATGGTGAGGTAACAGGTTCAGCGTGGCCTCTTGGCGCTTGTTTTAGCACCTAGGATACACTGTTGCGGTGAAAAGCCGGCAGCTCTGTCCCTTCTAACTCATCCGAGTCGTCTTCTGCATCTGGTAAGTGGGGCATTCTTGACATTGCATCAGCATTGGCGTTCTTGCGGCCTGCCCGGTATTTGATGGATGAAGTCATAGTTTGACAACTGGGCCATCCATCGCTGCTCCAGTGCACCTAGCTTTGCCGAGTCCAAGTGAGTAAGAGGGTTGTATGGTAAACTTCGCAGCCGCCAGGTAGTGCTTGAACCATTCGGTGATGACCCAGACTAAGGCAAGGAATTCCAACTTTAACAAGCTGTAGTTTTGAGCTTCTCTCTGTAGGACGGAGCTTCTTGCTTGCATAGGCAATTACACGTTCTTTGCCCTTCTGCCCCTGCGACAACACAGTTCCCAATCCCATGTTACTCGCATCTGTTTACTGCACAAACAGTAGATTATAGTCGGGGTAGGCCCGGATTTCTTCACCGGTCAGGGTCATTTGTTTAAAGGAGTCTTCTTTCTCACCTCATTCAAACGGAGGGCTGGAGGTCTTGCTCTTGGTCTAGCCTACCAGGAGATCTTGCAAAGGCGCCACCATTTTTGTAAATCCCTTTATGAACGTCTTGTAGTATCCTACCAGCCCCAAGAGCTGACGTACCTCTCTGACGGTCATTGGTCTTGGCCAGTCTCTGATAGCAGTGACCTTTTCTGGGTCCGGTGCCACACCTTCTGCACTGACAACATGCCGAGATACTGAACCTTCAGCTTCAGCAAATGGCATTTTGATGGCTTTAGTTTCATATCGAACTTCGACAATGCTTCAAATACCTCAGCTAGGTGATCCTCATACGTCTTGGAATACACAGTGACGTCATCAAGATACAGCAGCACGGTCTTGAAGTTTCGGTGCCCCAGGCAACGCTCCATCAGCCTTTGGAACGTTCCTGGTGCATTGCAGAGTCCGAACGGCATGCTATTGAACTCACACAGACCCATCGGTGTCGTGAACGTTGTTTGCTCCCGATATTCTTTTGCCACGGAAACCTGCCAATACCCACTGGTAAGATCTAAGGTAAAAAAGTCATTAGCAGCTTTTAGTGCAGCAAGTGATTCCTCAATGCGGGGTAACGGGTAAGCATCCTTGTGTGTTATGCGGTTTATCTGCCTATAGTCAACACAAATCCTCATTGTGCCATCTTTCTTTCTTACTAGGACAAGTGGAGCTGCCCAGGGGCTACAACTATCTCTAATAACCCCAGCCGCCTTCATTTCCCGTAACATGTCTTTAGCATGCTGATAGTGAGCTGGTGGTACAGGCCTGTATCTCTTTTATAGGTGGATGGTCTCCTGTGGGTATGTGATGGTCTACCCTTTTTATCTGCCCAAAGTATAATGGATGCTTACTAAAAACCCGTTCGAGACTTTTGAGCTGGGATGTGATCACACCTAGGAGCAGCAGCTCTCACACAGCAAGAATCCTACTGACGATTCTGCGGACACCACCATCCCAACACAGGAGAAAGATGGGCTACCACCAGCTCCCACTCCACACCACCTATAAAGGTCAGTCACTTCAATCCTGGATCATTTCTGAGACCTGGAGAGTCCTGAGGCCTGCTGCCCACGTGTAACCTAAGGCCAGCACTGGCTGCTGTTCACACTGCAAAAATCCACTGCAACTAAAGGTATAATCCTACAAGCCGCACATAAAACCCCACTTCCTCCCCCACGGAAACGCCAAGGGATCTACTTATCAGAGGTCAGGGCAGATTCTACAAGACTTCTCTCCTTCTCGGTAACACATGCAAAGAGGCCTGTGAAGGGGCCCCAAAAAGTGAGTCTGTAATCGCACTAAGCAGAGAGAAAAAAGTGTCTCCAGCAGCGAAACACACCGAACCCCAGGGAGGGGGTTTAAAGGGATCCTTTTACCTCCAAAAGCCACCTAAGCTACAAAATCATGTCCCTGCAGCATCCTATCACCGTTCTCACACTCCTTTTGTCTCCTAAAAGCATCCTGTCAAAATACATGAAAAGATTTAATACTCATAGGGCATTATATTAGTAGGGGCTATATTCTTTAGCCCTTAGGGCGTGTTTGCTGGTGCCCTGTTCGTCAGAAGATCAACGCCCTAATGGGCGGGATCTTCTATTTATTTTCTAGGCAGGCCCTCCCTGCTCTCCACACGCTGGCCAGGCATGAATGACGCGAATCGCGTCATTTCCGGGATCGGGTGACGTCAGTACACCCACGCCGCTTGTTCGGCTTCAAGCACCGCATTGTGCCTGCCTAGAAAATGAATAGAAGATCACGCCCATTAGGGCGTGATCTGACGAACAGGGCACCAGCAAACACGCCCTAAGGGCTAAAGAATATAGCCCCTACTAATTATAATGCCTAATGAGTGAGTATGAAATCGTTTTTATGTACTTTGAAAGGATTAAGAGTAAGAACATAAGACTGGTCATTTCCCTTGGTGCTAGCTCAAAAGGAAAACTAGTGACATCTAGTGGTCGCAATAGTGAACTGAGACACGGAATATCTCTCTGCCGCCTAGTGAACAAAAAAAAAATAAGCACACAAAAAAATGTATAAATAAACAACTGCAAGTACCTACTGTGTACTGCAGCACGACATATTACCATAGCTGCCAAGAAGCATAAGAACTGATAATCTCAGAAGAAAGGCCAAACAGCAGCGATAGAGGGACCTGACGCTGACTCCATCTAAGTTACCACTTCAGCAAATGGATCGCTATGTGTTACGCAGCACACAAAAGCCGGAGGGCCCCCGGCAAACAAGCAGTGGGAGCCACAAAGTGGAAGAGGGCACGGGGATCCAAGCCCTGCGGGAGAGGACACTCCTGCAACAAACTCTCAACAGAAAACCCCAAATGAGTACATTGAAGACCTAAATGAGTGTAGCAGGAAAGACCCTTCAAGATTGATATCAGTAGGCTTTAACAAACTGGCGGCTGACGTGGCAAGTAACATCATGCCAGACATCCAAAAGAAACTGGAACAGGCTATCAAGAAGGCCCTCCAGCATCTCCAAGACAAAGTGAGCAAACATAAAGAATGGATAGTGGAGCTAGAGCAGAGGGTCTCGCAACTGGATGGTGCTAACATACAGCTCTCCTCACAGCTGAAAGAGACAACTGCGGAAATAAACCGCCTGTTTGAGAAGGTCGAGGACCTAGAAAGCAGGTCAAGGCGCAACAACCTAAAGCTAGTGGGGCTCCCCGAGTCAGTCCCTGCAGCTGAACTACAAAGACTTTGCGAAAGAGACCTACAAATGGCCCTGGGATTAATCACGGTTGTAGGGTTGAAAGGGTTCAGAGTTGGGCCAGATATACTATCTCACAATCAAGGATCTGATGACTGGGTATCTAGACCACGTAAAGTAATCATGATATTCCTGGAATTATAATGACAAATGTGACATAATGAGAGCATGTAGAAAATGTCCCCAGCCAGTGACTTTGAGGGGGATGAAAGTCCTATTATTTGAAGACTATTCTGCGGAGGTGGTAAAACGCAGGAGACCCTTTAGTAAAATATGTGCAGCACTCTATCAAGCAAAGGATTAGTTTTGCACTGCAATACCCGGCGACACTGAGGATTTTCCAAAATGACCGTGATATCATCAGCATGCGAGATTGTAAGAGGATAAGACATGGAAAAAATACTGTGCAGCGCAAAAAGAAACGAGCAAAGAAGAGGTCATGAGGAAGACAGCTTCCCCTCAACACCAAAGCCTAGAGGGCATCTGGCCAGCACAGATGAAGCACCATTGAAATGGACTGCATCATATACATCTTGCTCTTAATGGGCCTTTCCACCCCCCTCCCCCCAGACACTTCTTCTACAAACAGGATAGTGTCTCCCCAAGGTGACTGGAAGCTGTTGGTAACGTGTTGAGTACTGTCAATTGATATACTGTATGTTGCACCTTAATGAAGATGGGTTTTGGTGGGAAGTGCCTATCTGCCCCTTATTTGGGGAAGGGTCCCGGGTTCTGGAGGGGTGGAGGGCAAAGAGTTATGCAAAGGTATGGATCAGGGTGGAGGAGAAGATGCAGATTGCATTTTGACAATTATTTATAATATGTGGTGTAGGATATGCTTCTTCCCTCAGGTTTTTCTTTTGTTCTCTTTTTGGTAGCCCTTACTTCCTCAGAATAAAAAGCAAAGTCCACAACGCTATTAGTGGTGCAAGAAGCTAGAAATACACTACAGCGTATTGTGAGCTCACGGTTTATTTGTTTTAAGGTTTTAATCTTCATCCCCTTTCATATCTTTAAGTCTTTTTTCTTTCTTTTTTTATCCTTTTTTTACCCTTCTGTGACCACCTGAAGATCTTCTTTTAATCATTCGAACCCTCATAAGGAAAACAAAGCAAGAGGTAATAGGCTGTAGTGACAGGGACTATGAAGGTCATCTCCTGGAATGTGAAAGGCCTAAGATCCCCGAATAAAAGAGTAAAGATACTGAGACATCTAAAAAGATACTCTCCTGATATTGTATTGGTTCAAGAAACCCATCTAAAGGTAGAGGATTTAAGGCTATAAGGTCAATATCGCCAAGAGCGAGCTCTTAGAATTGGGGGAAAAAATGCCTGCGGAACAATGAAGGAACCTAGGCCTAGAGCTACATATTGCAAAGACACATCACGTATCTTGGAATTAAGATAGGCAGGCGTCCGGCACAACTATATTCACTAAATTATACACCTCTGATTGAAAAAGTATTGGGAGAACTTCGGAGATGGCAGAATCTGCCACTATCTCTTCTGGGAAGATGCTATTTAATTAAAATGATCAGCTTTGCCAGACTCTTATACCCATTACAGACCATTACCCCTGATACTCAAGCATCTAGATATAAACACAATAAATAGAGCTTTCACCTATTTTATATGGGCAGGTAAAAGGCCCAGAATCGCATTGGGAAAACTGATGTTAAGTAGAAGTGAAGGTGGGATCAATTTTCAGAATGTCAGAGCCTACAACATGGCAAACCTTTTTAGACATGTGATAGATTGGCTACAGGAGACTAACTGCTACTCTAATATCCAATTGGAAAGACAGTTGGCGGTGCAAAAAAGCGATAGGACAAGCAGGTGATAGCATGAGGAAAGCATACAGAGATTAAACGATGCCTGAGCCCACATGAAATCATGGACAAGTTCCATAAAGAAAGCAGACACTTTCGACGCCCTGAGGAAGGAGACGAAACGGCCGTAGGCGGTGGGGGAGCCAGGACTGTGGTCACAAACTACATAACCAGGTATGAGACACTAGAGGGGAAACTGGGAAGGTACAGGGGCAGCAGTGCACGGTGCAACACTGATTAGAAGTGGCACAGGTAGTGCACGGGGTGCACACACAATTGTGGCTGGTATTGAGGACAGGGCCAGTGCACAGGCACTCTGGACTTGTGAGAAACAGTGTCACTACATACATTTGAGTGCATCACTGCCTGAAGTGATAAAATAAATAAGCAATATTCCCTTATATACCTGGTATCACTGGTTACCGTGTAATTTGTATTGTAGAATTATTGATGTTAGTGGTCCCAGTCCTGGACCCAGATATAAATCATTTATGTTATCAGGAACTCCTATGTAACAATTATTTTAATGTTTTTTATGGAATATTATAATTAATGACTAATAAAGTGATCACTTAAAAATAGAAATTGTACTCATTATTCATCTGAGAGCCCTTGATAAGGGAATTCTGGGTGATTTTGAAGAGATTAAACGATGCCTGAGCCCACATGAAATCATGGACAAGTTCCATAAAGAAAGCAGACACTTTCTACAGGTCATGCAAGTCAATTCTTTTTGCCTATCTAGACTGCGCAGGTTATTTAATGAAGTTGGAATGCATAATCAAGATAATAGAGTAGATCTGAACATCCAGAATGCAAGCATATCCTCAATATACAATACTGTAAGACATTAAATTCCTGAAGTTAAAGCAGAAGAAGCTGTTTAAGACTTGGGAGAAATGGACTGGGGATAAAGATATTGCAGAGACAATTCTACAGGGTGGGAACAGGTAAAAAAATCCATTCTTTGCAAAAGATGGAGAGAGACCTATTTTAAGCTCATTCACACAGCATTATATGGTTTCAATATTCCATCCTCTCCTAGATTCCCTTAGATGATTACAGTGTGCCCTAAGTGCAGAACGCCTTCAACAAATCTCTGGCACAGGGTATAGGAATGTAGGGCAGTTAAAGAGTACTGGACACAGGTTGGGGAACAGGTTCCATCATGCTGGGGAGTCTAACTTCCACAAACACCACAAGCCATGGTCTTTCATCAGTTAAGACCCCACAGAGACTCAACCCACTGGAGATAAAGCAAAGATCCCTAAAAACATTCACACATTCTTAGTTGTAGCCCTACGCAGTTTACTGGGTGAATGGCTTAAACCAAGCATCCCATCAATGGTGATGATAATATCCCAGATGAAACACTTACTGGGAATTGAATTAATAGAGGCGGAAAGGAGTAGGGAAAAATCTGCAGGGAAAGTATTTCCACTGTGGAAAACATTCATTGATTTTCACTTTAGCCCTCACGAAATATCGAGAATTCAGTCCCTTCCGCCACACAGAATGGTATTGTCTGGAGGATCTGAGCGAGACGTTAGGAGCCTTGGGAACTATTACAGATGTACAATGTCTGTTAAAGATACAGCATATATTACCATAGAACGACACGCTTGATTATGCAAAATACTGTAAAAGAGATTCTCTTTCTTCCCCTATTACCCTTCTAGGCATTCAGCCTGTCTTTTCTTTCTCTCATTATTTCCCCAAATTTTGTGTTACAAGGCATTGACTGAGATCTATTTATGTATCTATATACTATTTTAAATGCTACGCAGACATGCTGCCTAACGAGAAGGATTTGTATATGTACTGCTGGTAATCCATAGTGTCATTGGGGATGTTGTATCTTATACTATGTTATCCTATCCAATGTTATGTTCTAAAAATCCAATAATAAAAAAAAAAAACCCCCGTTCGTATTCCTTCACTACCCGATAAACTGTGCTTTTGGTAAGAAGGGGTGGAATCAGGGCCGACATGCAGCTTCTGACACCGGTCCTCCAGCTCTACCTTGGAGTTGTTGTCCTCCGCCTGGTTGGATGGGGTCAAGGGTTCCACTGCCTGGATTGAGTGGTTGTTGATTGTGAACAGCTTGGCAACGGTAGTATATCTGGGCAGTTTGACCTCCTGCTCGCCACAGTTTAAAACTCGTACAGGTACCCTCCCCTTGCGCACATTGACTTCCCCCTGGCTGTCAGGACTGTGGGCCTACTATCTGAGTACATGGGCTCCACCATTGCCTGGTAGTCCTGCCATCTGAGACCTATTGCTACCCGACAACTCTGCCAGCATCGGGCAGCAGAGGGTCCTACAGAAAGAGATCAAGGCCCTTCTGCAGAGACAAGAGGTAGTTCCTGCAACCTGATGGAGCAAGAAAAGAACCTTGCCTAGACAATTTTCAATAACGTTAGTGCCCAGTATCATCATTGGGTTTCTTTCATGATGATCAGTATCCACTACAATAAGTCCTTGGCCCTTCAGCTCCACCCTCCCCTCCTTTACTGTCACCTCCTTGAACCCTACTTGCTATACCGGCTGTCCATTAACAGCATATATAGTAAGGTCTGGATCTGGATGAATGAGCTCCGAATCGGCCCAAAAGCTTTTGTAAAGGATATGCGGGATTGTCGTCACCTTCGAGCCAGTGTCCAATAGAGAAGATGTGTGAATGCCATCTAACACGATAGATAGGACTGGCCGTCCTCCCACATATCTATCGTGCCAGTTCAATGGGCCTGGTCGTCTCATTCCTGGGGGTCGGCCCGTTGCTCCAGTGGTCGCTGGTTTAAAGTACATGACCTGGCAAGGTAGCCCACCTCGTTGCAATGGCGGCAGATGGGCTGTCCTCTGGACAACAGGTTCTTCCTTCCTCGCATCCATGGGACGTCCTTGGGGCTGTCGGCCAACTGGATTCTCCCTGACGACTTAGGTTTCTGCTGAAGTTGCATAGCCTTTTTTTTTTTTTTGGTTCAGATGTTTTTTTTATTAAACTCAGCATAATATTGCAACACACATCAGAAAGACCATATCACATTATTTTACCTTATATATAATATAAATCCAACAATGAATCCCACCCCCCCCCCCACCCTCCATACTCATGAACAGATTCCCTGTATGCATTTCTATACAAACAATAGCACTTATATCTAGAATCCTCATATATACATCCTCCATCTTCTTCTTTAGCCACAGGTCCAGCAGTATAAAAGAAAACATTCGTCAGTCGTCGCTCATACACCTCCTGACACATAATCCTCCACCCGCAACCATGGATCCCACAATTTTTCAAACATTGTAAAAGCATTCCTTTTCTTATATATATTCTCCTCTGTACGTATGATATACGCCACTTGTCGTAAGTATTCCATCCTGGAGGGAGGCTCGGCCCTGATCCACGCCCTCGCAATCAACTTCCTTGCCATGAGTAACAATGTTGCCATCGCAATCTTCTGCACAATCGTCACATTTATTTCTCTAGTCACCTTCCACGACAGCATAGGAGGTAGCCTCGCCACGCCCTAATTGGGACAGGAAGCAGAAGAAGTTAAAAGGACCCTCCCACCTCCCACTAGCCAGTGTCTTTCCTGTCCCCATGGGGCATGGAGAGGTTTTTTCTTTCTCCTATGCTGTGGTGGCCGGCAAGCTACAGCATACCTTTTTTGTCCTGGTTTTGGTCTCCAGCCGGGAAGCGTTGGTCGGGCTTCCGCTCCTCCTCCTGCTGCTCCCACGTATGTGGGACCGCTGCCCTGGCCCTCCGGATCCCCTCGGGGTGAAGCGGGCTGTGGGCTCCCTGGCCGACGACCTCCCCTGTTCCGGAGCCCGCCGGCCGCTTCCCGCGCTTTCTTACTGTTCCAGCGCGACCGGAAGTGACGCCGGTGGGCGGGACTTCCGGTCACGCGCTCCCCGGCGGGAGCGTAGCGCTTCCGGGTTCCGGTGGCGATCAGCATGCAGCCACGCCACCACTGCAGGTGGCCTGCCCAGGACCCGTTGCGGGGAACTCGTTACAGA
>JARQOC010000006.1:207583906-207673906 GCA_033576535.1 Allobates femoralis
CAGCCAGGTACAACTAGGCAGCTGAGGGCTGGAATCCCCAGCGTAGGGAGGCCCAAGCGTTCTGGGCCACCTCCGCTGAGAATTGCAGCTCGCAGCCGCCCCAGAATATTGCGCATTTATAGAAGCGCAATATTCTGGAGCTGTACCCAGCTCTTCCAGCTGCCCTGTGGCGGTGGCAGACTGGGTAATAAGGGGTTAATGCCACCTTTCTTTTAGCAGCTGGCACTAAGCCCGAGATGTATAATGTCGCGCCAATGTTAGACACGGCCATTATGAATCTCTATTTAGTAGTAAAGAAGACACAACACCAAGAAAAAATTTTTTATTACAACAAAAAACAACAAACACGTATTTTGACTCCATCTTTATTACTCCCACATACCCATCCAGGATCCTGGTAGAGGTCCGTCCGTTAGTGAAGATTCCCTAAAAATTATATTTGAAGGCTCGTGCAGTGAAGCATTCATGGTCTGTGTCACCTGAGGTCGGATAAAGCAATGTGTTTCTCTGACCTCATGTGAAACTTCCCACTCCACAGCGTGACCCACATAGAGTGAGTTTTCTGTTACCGATGTGAACAGGGTGACATCAGTGTAGATCACCTGAGGTCAGGTAGAGTGACGAGGATTAACTCTGACCTCAGGTGAAGTTTACTGCGTCACCCAGGTCACAGCGTTACACAAAACTCACAGACCCTCTCACCCTCAGTCTTTCTCTTCCTACAAAATATATATATATATATAGATAGATACCCGCCCACCATCCTAGGAGTAAGCAGGACTAAACATGAGCTCCTGAATTTCCATCACTTTATACCTTGTAATGAGGCGACTGTAAGACAAAACCTGGAAAAACTCAACCCCGTGGAACATAAAAGTGACCTGGACTGAACTGGACTTTAAATTTTTATGAAAAAAGGAAGAATTAGAGGATTTTAAGGACAAAACAAGAATCTCCTGGAGGACAGACTGGAAATAGCTGGCATCACACATCTGACATCCTGATACCTGGACCTATAAAAAGGTAGGAGAAATTCTCCAACTACAACACTACCTATAGACTTGTTACAAATTAATCTTCTTAGAAATAAGGATTACAATTAACATATAATTAAAATATGGAAAATACAAATTTGGAAGAAATAAATGAACAAAGCGGAGAGCCAGAGACACAGGAATGCTGGGGTCAGATCTGGAGATAACAGAGGGGCAGTGGAGCAATAAAAGCAAGAAGGGAGGCATATTGAGAGAGAATCCAGAGATACTTTATGCAGATTACACAAAAGAAGACCCTATACGAAAAACCAATTTATTATTCTATACAGACCAACCCTCAGCCTGGCACACTGCCCTGTGCACAGAATATAAACACGTATCTAAGTCCAAGGCTAATAATGTCCAGCGGATTAAAATTAACAGCCAAACAGATGATGACACCAATGGACTCACCATAAGCCTATATCACACTGGCACCATTATGGTTCAAGGGACTGAGGTAAATCTGCAACAATTTGAAAATTGTTTCCCCCAAATCAAAGGACAGGCACAAATCTACAAAGAACTACAAGCCCCATCGGACATTCCTAATGCTGAAATCTCTATTCCCAGACACAGCCGCCTAACCCCAGACACTTCACACCTCTCGCCTGATAACATCAAAGACCTCTCTTCACACCTTTCGCCTGATAACATCAAAGACTTCTTATCTGAGTTAGAAAGAGACTTGGCCCAACTGAAATTAGAATGTGAAAGAAACTCACAAAGACATGCAAATCACCAAGCAACAGAAGAGATCAATAAGCTGAAATACAGCGAATACAACACAGATCTACAGAAAATAAAGGCAGACATGTGTGACCTAAAATCTCAGCACAAGGCCGCTCTGCAGGAAATGTATGAACTGAAAAAAGACAATGAGACACTTAGAAAGGAAATTACAGAATTAAAAGCCAATTGCCCTGGACATCTGAACCAGCAGGGGGCAATGGAAACATGCCAGAGAGCAGACAACATGGCCACCACTGAGCAGAATGTAGAGACAATAACCAACAATATGACTGATCCTGAAACTAGAGAGATGGAAGAGAGAAGAGAACCAGCCACCAGCAAAGCCAGCATCACAGACCCCCATCAGCAGCACTGTAACCCCCCCAAGACACCACAAAGTCCTGATATTGTCCTAATAATGGACTCAAATGGGATGTACCTAAATGCACAGCGGCTATTCCCAGAAAAACATGTCCATACAATCCGCTGTACAAACATTGAACAGGCAACAAAGGTCATCAGCAATCCATGGTTTACCAACCCAAAGCATATTATTATACACACGGGTACAAACAATCTGCCAGACCAGCACCAGCAGATCGCAGAACAACTGACTAAACTGGCAAAGACGACTAAACTACAATTCCCAGACACCAAAATCATTCTGTCATCGCTGCTCCCAAGAAAGGATATATCCAGGGAAACCATCCAAACCATCAACATGGAACTGACTGAAAGGATCAAGGCTGTGTCAAACGTGACCCTGGCACAACACCTCTCCATAAACCACCGTCACCTGTATGATAATAAACACCTCAACAAACAAGGGGTCACCCTCCTGGCCAAAGAGCTGAAAGACATCGTGCTAAACAGAGACCCCAGGCCTGGATCCAACAGTGACCATGACCACACTGAAAGATTCCTGAGAATGAAAGAGCAGAAAACCCCAATCCTACCTCCGGATGCTGGAAACAAAGCTCCTCACCCAGTATCAGACCATCAGAGGAGGAGACCACCACGGAGGGGACCACCGAGCCCACACAGACACATGCAGCCAATATCAGGCCATCAGAGATGGAGACCTCCACAGTGGGGACCACCGAGCCCACACAGACACATGCAGCCAATATCAGACCATCAGAGATGGAGACCTCCACAGTGGGGACCACCGAGCCCACACAGACACATGCAGCCAAAACCAGACCATCAGAGATGGAGACCTCCACAGAGGGGACCACCAAGCCCATATAGACACATGCAGAGCAGAGATAGGGATGAGTTAAAGACCCTGGTCAGCGAACTGTATGAGAGACTGTGACTGGATGGAACCAGGCACCTCTACAAATCAGAAAGAACTCCAGTGCGTCCCACACAGCCGTACTCATTACAAGGTATATACACACAAGATACACAGAACAATGTCTTCACTTACAATCAGCAGCTGGAATATTCAGGGTCTCAACGCCTCGACCTTTGGATGTAAAACAAAGGACCCTGATTTTATACAAAGACTGAAAAATATAGACATTCAGATCCTCCTGGAAACATGGACCAGGGCCGAAAACGAATCCCCAGTGCCTATTGGATACAAGGAATTCTCGGTCCATGCCCAGAAAAATAAAAACATCAAACAGGGCCGGGGCTCAGGAGGAATACTGATCTGGTATAAAGAGGAGCTCCACCAGTACATCAAACCGGTGAAGAGAGGAGACAGCCACATATGGATCAGAATCAGCAGCTCCATCCTCACCTCTCAGTCTGATGTCTACCTCTGCGCCACCTATATACCACCGCCAGAGTCCCCCTACTTCAATCCAGACTGTTTCGAGATCTTACAAGGAGAAGCCACCCATTATCAGGCCCTGGGCAAAGTTCTCATCTTTGGAGACCTCAATGCAAGAACTGGGAGAGAGAGAGACTTCCTGACCACGGATGGAAACATCTACATACTTGGAGCAGAGAATGACGGCCAGGACTCTGTACACACGGAGAGAAACAGCTATGACAGTACAGTCAACAAAAGTGGCAGAAAGCTCCTGAACGTATGTAGAAGTTTAGGACTTCATATCCTTAATGGACGAAGCAAGGGTGACTCCCTAGGAAGGTATACACTAAACTCCCATGTAGGGAGGAGTGTAGTAGATTACGCCATTACAGACATGAACCTGGCGGATGTCAGCACCTTCATAGTCACCCCACAAACGCACCTCTCAGACCACAGCCAACTTCTTCTGTACATGAAATCTACAGAGAAACCATCCACTCAGAAGCCACAGCAGAGCGGTCTCTTCAGCCGGCCTCCATCCTATAAATGGTCCAAAATGTCGGCACTAAAGTATAAAGAAGCTTCCAGCAGCCCTGAAATACAGCGGATGCTCCACCACTTCTACAACTACGAGTACAAGCCGAACCCAGAGGGAGTGAGCCAAGCCGCAAAGGACCTCAACAATATATTCTATGCAATGGCCAGACTGTCCGACCTTAAAAAAGTCAACTACAAGAGACCTAAAGAAACACAGGTCAATGGTTGGTTTGACAGAGAATGTAAAGCCGTACGGAAGACCCTGAGAACAGCCTCCAACAAGAAACACAGAGACCCCAACCACCCGGGCCTGAGGGAAGCCTATGACACCATACAAAGGCAATACAAAACCATCCTCAGGAGGAAGAAGCAGAGTTACATCTCTACCAAGCTTAACCAACTCCAAGACGCCCTCCAAGACAACTCCTTCTGGTAACTATGGAACCACATGGGCACAAAAGAAAAGAAAAACAACACCTATATCCAAAATCTGGCTCCAGTACTTCAGAGACCTCTATAAAGACATCCCAAAGGAAGAACTAAGCCAAGAACAGGAAAACATAATGGCAACACTAAAAGCAATGGAGGAAAAAATCAAAAACTTTCAAAACCCGGTGGATACACCTATAACACTACAGGAAGTAGCCGATAGGATCTCTTCCATAAGGTGTAGAAAAGCCGGTGGCCTGGATGGGATCCTACCAGAAATGCTGAAGCACAGCCCACCAGAAATACAGGCTGCAATGGTCAAACTGTTCAATATTGTGCTACTTCCCTCGTACCTGGAACCAAGGCCTCATTACACCCATCCACAAGAGTGGGGACAGGTATGACCCAGCTAACTACCGGGGGATATGTGTCAGCAGCAACCTGGGAAAACTGTTCAACAGCATCCTGAACAAGAGGATCCTCACCGAGCACAACGTCCTCAGCAAGAGCCAAGCAGGGTTCATGCCGAACCACCGCACCACTGACCACATCTACACCCTGCACAGCCTCATTCAGAGACACGTCCACAATACAAAGAATGGGAAGATATATGCCTTTGTGGACTTTAAAAAGGCCTTTGATTCGGTGTGGCACCCGGGCTTATTCCTGAAACTGCTGGAGAGCGGAATAGGAGGAAAGACCTACGATGTCATCAAAAGCTCCTACACCGAGAACCTCTGCAGTGTGAGTGTGAACGGCAAAAGAACGGATTATTTCCAACAGAGCTGTGGAGTCAGACAAGGCTGCAGCCTAAGTCCAACGCTCTTTAATATCTATATCAAATAGCTGGCTACCGCCCTGGAATCCTCCACCGCACCGGGTCTCACCCTTCATGACGCTCAGGTGAAATTCTTGCTGTACGCAGATGACCTGCTGCTGCTGCTGTCACCAACCGAGAAAGGCCTCCAAGACAACCTGAAAATCCTAGAGAAATTCAGCTCCACCTGGGCCCTACCGGTCAATCTAAAGAAAACCAACATCATGGTGTTCCAGAGGAGAAGGAGAAGATCAGACCAGCACCCATCATTTGTCCTCAACAACTGCGACCTCACAGGAACAGACAAATATACCTACCTGGGCCTAGAGATTCACCGGTCAGGGAGCTTCAAACAGGCCATAGAGACCCTGAAAGACAAGGCTTGCAAAACCTTCTATGCCTTCCGAAGGAAACTCTACCATCTGAAGCCACCAGTGAGGGTCTGGCTAAAAATCTTCGACTCCATCATCGCCCCAATCCTCCTGTATGGCAGTGAAGTCTGGGGTCCTCACACCTACCCAGACCGGTCAAGGTGGGATTCCAGCCCAACAGAAATATTCCACCTGGAATTCTGTAAGCATCTTCTCCAGGTCCACCGGAGCACCTCCAACAGTGCCTGTCGGGCAGAGCTGGGCAGATTCCCTCTACACCTAACGGTTCTAAAGAGGGCGCTGTCATTCCGGGCTCACCTACATAGGAGCAATCCAAGCTCCCATCACCATAAAGCCCTGATACATATAGGTGAAACAGGAAAACCAGGACCCTCGGAACAGCCCAGCCAAGCCCAACACAACCAGAACACCAATCACAGCCTGACAAAAGCCGGAATCAGGAAGATGGTAGAGGAGGGCCAGGAGAGGTATGTCAGTGACTGGAAGAACGATATCTTCAGCTCACAGAAACTGACCATGTACCGGAGTCTACAGAGAGACTACAAACTGGCCCCATATCTGGAGAAACTCCCGGATCCCAGAGACCGCAAGATCCTGAGCCGATATAGACTCAGTGCCCACAGTCTGGCCATCGAGTCCGGCCGACACAGGCAGAGATACAAGCCCAGGGAGGAAAGACTGTGCCAACACTGTGATCAGGAGGCCCTGGAGGACGAAACCCACTTCCTGCTACACTGCTCCAAATACTCAGCAGTGAGGGACACTCACTTCAGGAGACTCTCGCATCTCTTCCCGGATTTCATCACCATGAAGGAGGAAGAAAAAACATCTATCCTGCTGGGAGAAGAAGAGAGAGCAGTGGAGATAGCAGTGCGGTATGTGAGCGAATGCCATAGACTGCGAGAAAAAGAGCTATGATGCCATGGACTCTATAGCCTCCACATTGGATCTGCCCCCATCCACCTTTCCTATGCCATGGACTATAGCCCCCACCCTGGACTTGCCCCATCCACCTTCCCTATGCCATGGACTATAGCCCCCCCATCCTGGATCCATCCCATCCACCTTCCCTACAGCTCCTACCCAACATCCCCACAGTCCCTATCTCTATTCCCTTTATACAATTGCTTTGGCAAAACTGAGATGTATTTGGTCCTGCCAATAAAGCTTCTTTGAATCTTGAATATATATATATATATATATATATATATATATATATATATATATACACATGCACATATATACATAATGTGTGTATATTGATATGTATGTCTGTATATACAGCTATGTATTTATACATATATGTATACATACACACGTATATGTATGTGTGTATAAAAATGTGTGTATCTGTGTGTGTGTGTATATATATATATATATATATATATATATATATATATATATATATATAGATATATAGATATATATACACGTGTATGTGTGTGTATATATATATATATATATATCTATAGATACAGATATATATTACTATATACACACATTATGTATATATGTGGCTAATCATATGTATACACGTGTGTATATATTCATATGCACACATATACATATCTATTTATATGTCTAAGTATCCACATATATGTATATGTATATACATTTACACACACATGCATAATATGTGTAATTTACTATATATTTATATATATGTGTGAATATAGATATATACACGTGTCTGTGTATATGTATATATATAAATATATACTGATATGTGTGTGTGTGTGTGTGTGTGTGTGTGTGTATATATAATATATATATACACACACACAGGGCCAGAAATATTTGGACAGTGACACAAGTTTTGTTATTTTAGCTGTTTACAAAAACATGTTCAGAAATACAATTATATATATAATATGGGCTGAAAGTGCACACTCCCAGCTGCAATATGAGAGTTTCCACATCCAAATCGGAGAAAGGGTTTAGGAATCATAGCTCTGTAATGCATAGCCTCTTCTTTTTCAAGGGACCAAAAGTAATTGGACAATGGACTCTAAGGGCTGCAATTAACTCTGAAGGCGTTTCCCTCGTTAACCTGTAATCAATGAAGTAGTTAAAAGGTCAGGGTGGATTCCAGGTGTGTGGTTTTGCATTTGGAAGCTGTTGCTGTGACCAGACAACATGCGGTCAAAGGAACTCTCAATTGAGGTGAAGGAGAACATCCTGAGGCTGAAAAAAAAGAAAAAATCCATCAGAGAGATAGCAGACATGCTTGGAGTAGCAAAATCAACAGTTGGGTACATTCTGAGAAAAAAGGAATTGACTGGTGAGCTTTGGGAACTCTAAAAGGCCTGGGCGTCCACGGATGACAACAGTGGTGGATGATCGCCGCATACTTTATTTGGTGAAGAAGAACCCGTTCACAACATCAACTGAAGTCCAGAACACTCTCCGTGAAGTAGGTGTATCTGTCTCTAAGTCAAGAGTAAAGAGAAGACTCCATGACAGTAAATACAAAGGGTTCACATCTAGATGCAAAACCATTCATCAATTCCAAAAATAGACAGGCCAGAGTTAAATTTGCTGAAAAACACCTCAAGAAGCCAGCTCAGTTCTGGAAAAGTATTCTATGGACAGATGAGACAAAATGTGGAGTGTCTGTAAAGAAATGTGTACAATTCCAACATTTTCTATCAGATATTTTTGTTCAACCCTTCAAATTAAACGTTACAATATGCACTTGAATTCTGTTGTAGAGGTTTCATTTCAAATCCAATGTGGTGGCATGCAGAGCCCAACTCGCGAAAATTGTGTCACTGTCCAAATATTTCTGGCCCTAACTGTATATATATGTGTGTGTGTGTGTGTGTGTGTGTATATGTGTGTGTGTGTATATATATATATATATATATATATGTCTGAATGTGCACATATACATGCAAATATAAATATACTCTAACACTATATATATATTTTTTTTTTGTGTGTGTGTGTGTGTGTGAGCATATATTATATATACTAGCTGGGTGCCCGATGTACATGCATCGGGATTCTAGCAGAGCGAGTCTCTGACTCGCAATGGCCGCTTTGCGGCCAATGCTTCGCGCTGCTACTTGCGCGGGCATAGCGAGTCGCCTTAGAACTGCTCGCAATGGCCGCTGCGCGGCCAATGCTTTGGGCGTATCCACATGACCACGCTGACTCGCAGCGTGAGCGGTCTCAAAAGGGGCAAAAAACCCATTCGTGATTATATAATAGATAGATATATATATATATATATATGTGCATATAATATATATATATATATATATAATGTGTGTGTGTGTGTGATCCATATATACATGTGGATTACACACACATATATATGTGCAGTTTTGGGAAGGGGCCGCCGATCGTTGCCTAGCGACGCCGGCACTCGCGTCGGCTTCTCCTGCCGCACTGCGCATGCGCGGACCGGAAATGACGCGGTCTCCGGCCTCGCGTCATGAAGAGCGGGGCGGGATGATTCCAATGGGCGCCCCCGCTCTTCAAATCGATAATGCCGCCCATTAGGGCGTGAGGAAGGGTGCGAGGCGGGGGAGCGCGGCTCTGGGGACCCCGCCCTGCAGACAAGGAACGCCCCACAGACACAGATCATGTAAGTTTCTAAAGTGTTTTATTCACCTTATATAAAGCCCTATTAGGACAGGCAGGGATGGTTAGGGAGCTAGTTAGGGTCTGTAGGGGCAGGTAGTGATAGTTTAGGGGCCATAGATTAGGTGACAGGTTCCCTTTAACTGTGCTTTGGTTCAGGGGACAAGTCTGGCATCAGACTCCCTCTGGGAGGTCAGTTAATGCCTGTTGTCCTGGTTGGGCTTCACACCCTAGCCTAGTGTATGGCATGAGATCCCGGGTTTTCCTGGAGATTCAGGCTTCCCTTTCCTCGTTCTCTCTGGCAGCTCCTTTTGAGGATGCTCCTGGGAGAGGGAAGGTCAGGTTCGGGTTTGGGCTGATGTCGCTCCATCCTCCAGTGCCACTGAACTGAGAGGTTCCTCTTCTACTTGGAGGAACTTGGGCTAGGGCCGGTCAGAGCTCTATGGGAAAGTTCTACCGTCTGGGGATGTTGGCGGCTTTGGAGCTGCCAGCCCAGCCAGCTTTCCAGTCCTTTCTACCATAGTTCAGGATTGGAACTTTCCTGAACATTCCTTCAGGGGTAATCCCAGTAGTTGGTTTCTCTCGTGGCATCTCTGCTTCACGGGGATGTCCCAGGGGGGGTGCAGGTCGGCATGTCGCTAACAAGACTGCGCTCCCCTTTGAGGCTGCCTCCCACCTGGGCCAGATGGGCTGCATGGTTGTGGGCCTTCTGCCTTTGTCTGGGGGGGGGCTTCTTTGTCTCCCGTTCGGGTGTACTCGGCCTCCGCATAACTCCTGGGCGATGGTCAACTGGGCTCCCTTCAGGGGGCTCCCTAGGGTGGAGCTCCTTGTCTTCCTTCCCTTTCTCCGGTGAGCTTCCTGAGGTCTTGCAGATGCCTGGGTCCGTCTGGCAGCCTGTATCTCTGTCTATCCGTCTCCGCCTGACGGACTTTGTGGCTGACTTTGAGGAGTGCCTTGATGAGACTCTGCTCTCTACCCTTCATTGGGTTCTTGGTGTTTGGGCCTGGCCTTGTTGCCTTTATGTACCAGGCCACTGAGCGCAAGGCTCTTCCGGTGCGGTCTACCAGATGGTGGTCCCTTTGGCACTCGGTGCCTCGGACCTCCTAGCCAGGGGTTCCTGGGCCGGTGGAGTTCCCTTGTAGGCCATAGACTAGCTGTCCTCGTGCCTTGTCCGCTGCAGCTGCTGTACTCTGCCTCTCAGTGGCTCGGTGGGGATGGGGTAAAAGGGCGAAATCAGCCTTTCTTTCCCGGTCCGGTGTTTGAGCCTCCTACCCGAGGCACCACGGGCTCTAATGGTATATTCATATTCCCCAGGAGGCATTACGCCTCGGAATTCTCTGTGTTGGGCATTTTCGCCTGCTGCCCGCAGTGGGTTATTGGACTGGTCTCCCTGAGATCCGTAAATGCTTTGTGGTGGTCTCCCCCAGTGGCTAACTTCGCCGCTTGCCGGGGGTTCTGAGGGTCTTTCCGAAGGCCTCCTCATCGTGTTCGCCGGCTCTTCTTGGTCGAACTGGCCCTCTGGAGGGGCTTGTGTCATCGTCGGCTTCCATCGCCTCCCCTTCATGTTTTTTTTTGTCGTTTCCATATTCTATCGATCGCTTCTGTGATTGCGTGGGCAGGGCTACGCCACCAGTTGGCTCCAATCGACTGGACTGACGCATACTGCGGGTGCCCATTCTCCCTCACCTCCAGATGCTCCTCAGGTTCACATTCCTGTACGGAGGAACAGTCCTCCGCTTTCTTTTCATAGGCTTTCCCGTCTGGTTCTCCTCGGCTCCGGGGTTTCTCGGTCATTATGGCGGAGGTCGTTGCTTTCCTATTGGATTGCAGCCTCTGTCTGGGTGCTATGTCTGGGCTGTTTGCTTCTTCTTGCTCCTTCTCCTCTATCCTTCAGGTGCAGGGTGGTGGAGTCTCTGCTGCGCTTCTGCGCAGTCGGGCGTTTCCCTCCTTTCGGGCGACGGTCGGCTCTGGGATCATTGACGTTCTCCATCCCGCCTGTCAGGTGGGCTCAGGTTCTTCTGTTCCATGTCTTGTCCTGTTGGGGCGGACTGCCGTCCTCTGAATCCCTGGGTTCGTCTCCCGGGGATTGCCTCCTCATCCCTCCTCTGGTAGTTGAATGCCAACGACCTACTTTTAGGGGTGGCCTGGGTTTTGACTCCCCTGGTGGCTTTCCCTATGGATGCCAACCTAGGGGGGGGGGGCGGTGGTCGCCCTTTCCAAGGAGTCTGGGGTCTTGTGTTCAATTCGCGGTCCTCTGTTCTCTGGGACCTGAGAGTGGTACTTGAGGTCCTTCTTGCTGTTCATGTTCCTTTCCGGGGATGGGCCATTCTAGAGAGAGGCTGCTGTGGCAGCAACCATGGAGCAGTGAATCTCCTGCCCCGTACCCCATACACCCTGCTGTGGCTGTGGGTTCAGTTCCTAAGCTGTACATATCATCCAAGTCATGATCTAGGGATGACACATGCTGGCTACAGGCTCTCCCCCTAGCAGGCCCCGTTCCCTGGCAACTGTGGGCCACTAGCCATTGGGCGATGCTTTATGTATTCGTCCGACCGCATTCCTCCTCTTCCTTCTGTAGTCCGCCTGATAGGATCCCTACCCCTTCAGGCAGGTTTTTTTTCAGCCTCCGGGAGGTCCTCCCGGGAAGGGCGAGCCTGGTCCAAGCGGTGTTCTGCTCCCTGGTCGCCAGTTGGGATGCCCGGAGCTCGTCCTTTTTTGCTTCCAGTGCGATTCATACTGTAGCAGCCTATGTCTCCCTGAACCTCGAGTTGAGGCCTGGGTGGGGGATGGACCTCTTTCTCCCAGACGGGAGTTTTTTCTTATTGCTTCTGGCTTCCTGTCCCCCTTCTCCCTTTTCGTGAGATTCCTGGGGAGGGTCTGGTAAGGAGTCCACACTGTTCTGAGGGCCCCTCTATGGCCGAGGTGGTATTGGTTCATCCTGCTCATGGCGCTCTAGGTCAGTGGACTAGTCCTTTTGCATTCGGACCTCGGCTTGCTATCTCGTGGTCTTCTGTTCCTTCGGATCCGCTGCAGCTCAACTTAGCTGCAGGGTTTCTGAGGGCCACGGCTGAGGCCTCTGGGCCTGTCGGCCGAGTTGGTGGCCTCCTTGCGGACGTTCCGCATTCCGGTCACTTCGGCATTTGTCATGCGGGTGTGAAGAGTTTTTTTTTCTCCTACATGTGGTTGAGGCCGGCATCTTTGATCCGGCACTTTGTACGTGCCGGGTTCGGCGTTCGGTTCTAGGTTTGCTACAGAGGTGGCAATTCTTCGCTGGTTTGGCGATGCTTGGGGTCTGCTTGTCGTGTTTGTTCCTGGACTCCGCTTCTTCCGCCCTCCTGGGTCCTCATTGTTGGCCTGACTGGGCTTTCTCGCCCTTCCTTTGGACCTCTGTCCTCCTGTTATATCTGTTGTTGTCTAACGGGTTGGCGTTTCTGCTGGCGATTTGCTTCTGGCCGATGTGTTGGGGGGCTTCAGGCTTTCTCTGGCCAGGACCCGTCGCTGTCTGTCCTGGATGACTGCTTTGTCCTTCACCTGGACCCTTCGTTTCTTTTATTTTGCTGTCCATAGTGCGGTGCTCTGGAGTGTGGGCGTCCTGGCGTGTGGCTCTATATGTTGTCCGGCCTTTGGTCGTCATACGGGCGAGGCAATGGCTATAAGTACTTTCGACTCCTGGTTTCGGAATGTCTTTCCGGACTCCTTCCTTTCCCAGCTGTTCCTGCTCGTTTCTCCAGTTTTCCCTCTGTCTCCTGGGGGAAAGGGGCTGGGGCTTCTCCGGAGCAGATTTGCTAAGCTGCTTCCTGGGGTTCATTGCATGCTTCCCGAAGCTTTACTGTCTGACCCTGGCTTCCCCTGGGGTTTTGGCTTTTGGCAGGATAGTCCTGCAGGCTGTAGTCCCACCCTAAGTATTAGTTCGTTGGTATGCCTCCTATGCTGTCGTGGAAGGTGACTAGAGAAAATAGAATTATTCTTACCGTTAATTCGGTTTCTAGGAACCTTCTACGACAGCACTTATTTCCCTCCCTATATTCCTCGATTTTTCCTGGAATGTATTACTGTTATTATTGCTCTCAGGCTATGGCTCTTTGTAAGACACTGGCTAGTGGGAGGTGGGATGGTCCTTTTAACCTCTTCTGCTTCCTGTCCCAATTAGGGCGTGGCGAGGCTACCTCCTATGCTGTCGTGGAAGGTTCCTAGAAACCGAATTAACGGTAAGAATAATTCTATTTTCTTCCACATAACCTAACACACACACACTTGGTATTCTCGGCATCAAGTTGCATGGCCTTTAAGAGCATGGCCACATCCTTTTTCAGCTGCTGCACCTGGAGCGCATCAGAGGCACCAGTGTTAGTCTGCCACTTCAGAGGAGTAGGTGGTGGCTTGCCGTGGCTGAGGTGCAGGGTCTGTGGTCACTGGGGCTTGCGGTGCTCTGATGGCTCTGTCCTTCAGGGTAACAAAGTCTAGATTTGGGTTCTCCATGGCCCATAGACGCAGCTGCGTGTGATGGATTGGTGACTGTTTGCCCTCAATATTTTATCCTCCTCCCGCACACTTTCAGGGTCTACCAGCTTTATGGACCGCAACACCTCCTGGAGGCTCAAGGCATAATCCCATATGCTGTCCTGCGGCCTTTGCTTGCAGCTGTAGAACCTCATTCTTAACTCCGCTAAAGTACGGGTTTCAAAAGCAATTTTTAACTTGGCAAATATCTGGGTTACTGTCATTTATCTGTGTCCAGCCAGGACTTGACCTCACGCTCGGCTGCACCCGTCAGCTGCCCCAGCAAGATTGACACTTTTTGCTTGTCAGTCATAGTGTACATATCCAGGACATTGCACATCTAATCTCTAAATTCAGCCGAGGTATCTGGTGCCCCAGCACATTTCGGTAACCACGCCGCTCACGGGACATACGGCAGAGCAAGCGGCATGATCGGTGCTGCAGCTTCAGGTGCTGCGGCTGCTCCGGGGGCTGAGGTCCCGGCTGGTGTTTCATTTCGGAATAAGTCTAGGTCTGGGACTGCTGCATCGGAATCCCCATGGTGTACTCTGTTCTGGGCGGCGTTGATTCACGGGGGATGTCACAGGGGCATGTGCCCAGTCCTGTAACCCTTGTGGTTGCTAAAAGCCAATAAAAACAATAAAAATAACAGTAGTTCGTGACACCACCTATGGTTCCGGTATGGTTACCGGAGCTGCGGGTCAGACCTCCGAGGTGATGGAAGGGCAGCCAGATGGTTACGCTCCCCGTAGGTGGAGCGGGATCCCCAGGGCAGTAATAAAAGCTAAAAGTTGCAGGACAGTCTATACAGGGAGCAGGGCCGGACTGGGACCAAAAAGGAGCCCTGGAAAACAAGCCCCACCAGCCCACATTCTATATCACCCATCAGCCCCGATCAGTGAAATCTGCTTTTACGTTGCCGTGGCCTCATCACTTTCTTAAAGGAGTTATCTGAAGACCCACATGTGAATGGCGCAGCAAAGGGAATAATCAACCACAGCTCCATTCACATGGTGAACTTCAAAGCCACGTTTCTCGGGATTGATGAAAATCACAAAGTCCAATACCGCCTCTCTGACAACAGGACAGAAGTGGTACTGTGCAGTGTATATATACAGAATACAGATACTGAGGATTACACCCTGTGTACAGGACAGGAGAAGTGGTACTGTGCAGTATATATACTGTGCAGTATATATAGAATAATACAGATACTGAGGATTACACCCAGTATACAGGACAGAAGTGGTACTGTGCAGTGTGTATATACAGAATAATACAGATACTGAGGATTACACCCAGTATACAGAACAGGGGAAGGGGTACTGTGCAGTGTATATATACAGGATAATACAGATACTGAGGATTACACCCAGTATACAGGACAGGAGAAGTGGTACTGTGCAGTGTATATATACAGAATAATACAGATACTGAGGATTACACCCAGTATACAGGACAGGAGGTGGTACTGTGCAGTGTATATATACAGAATAATACAGCTAGTGAGGATTACACCCAGTATACAGGACAGGAGAAGTGGTACTGTGCAGTGTATATATACAGAATAATACAGATACTGAGGATTACACCCAGTATACAGGACAGGAGAAGTGGTACTGTACAGTGTATATATACAGAATAATACAGATACTGAGGATCACACCCAGTATACAGGACAGGAGACGTGGTACTGTGCAGTGTATATATACAGAATAATACAGATACTGAGGATCACACCCAGTATACAGGACAGGAGACGTGGTACTGTGCAGTGTATATATACAGAATAATACAGATACTGAGGATCACACCCAGTATACAGGACAGGAGACGTGGTACTGTGCAGTGTGTAACATATGAATCATGCAAGGATTGCACGTCCTGGCGGCTCTCTTGACCTGTGTGTGACATCTCCATGCATTTGCTATGCAGCTGACATTTTCAGGTCAGGAGAGCCGCCAGCTGGTCCGGGCAGTGCGGTTTGATCCTTGCACAAGTCATACGCACCCATAATACTCCATAGATTATAATGAAGCCCCCATAGCCTTCTATATATTATAAGGCACCTCCAGATGGTATGCACTACTCATATTGCTCCATGTTATGATGCAGCCTCATATTCCTCCATATATTATAATGCAGACTCTATATATAATGCTCCACCATACATTATAACGCAGCAGCCCCCGCTCCACCATACATTATAACGCAGCAGCCCCCGCTCCACCATACATTATAACGCAGCAGCCCCCGCTCCACCATACATTATAACGCAGCAGCCCCCGCTCCACCATACATTATAACGCAGCAGCCCCGCTCCACCATACATTGTAACGCAGCAGCCCCTAGATAATGCAGTTGCTTTAAAATCCTCCATATAAGTCAGTCCCCTCATGGTTAAACACCCACCATCCCAAAAGTATCCAGAGCACTGCTGCCAGTTTAACCCAACAAGATGCCCACTGACAGCAGCGCTCAGCAGCCATGCCCACCATGACAGGAGTTCTCACCCGGCTCCTTCATCTGTCGGCTGGCACATGGAAGAAGAGGCTCCTGCGGCGTCCTGCAGGAGCTGAACAGGACAAAGGCTCCTCTGCGACGGGAAAAGCAAGGCGAGTCATGTGATGCCTGCTATCACGTGACAACGCCCGGGGGATCATGGTGCGGCCGGCAATTTAAAGGTACCGCACCGCTTTATCACCCAGGTGCAGCACTTCAATCACCAGCGGCCGCATCACAGCCTGGAGGCTTGTACAGATTGTAATGCGGCCGCTGGTGATTTTAAGCAGCAGTGTTGCCTGTGCAGCTGGGGGCCTGGAAGGCACAGGCACCTGTGATGTGCAGGCACACCGGGAGGGGGAGGGGGGAAGGCACAGGCACCGGCACCTGTAATGTGCGGGCACACCGGGGAGGGAGGGGGAAGGCACAGGCACCTGTGATGTGCGGGCATGGGGTGGGGAGCATGTTCAGCCTCACCCTGTGCCCCTCTATCATATTCCCTGCCCGGACCTCACAGAACGACTGCCAATTGTCCATAAAGGACAAACTCACCCCTGCTCCACCATGGCCCAGTCTGCAACTAGGCCCCGCCCACTGCACACCGACCGGCCCACCGGGAGAACTCCCGGTGCTCCATGCTGTCAGTCCGGGCCTGACAGGGAGTAGGATCAAGGGCCGCAATAACAGTCACAAACAGGTTTGATGTTTCCGTACCTTTACTGATGTTACAGGTATAGTCCAGGTTACAGGCCCGGGCGGTCTGGAAGCAGTTCGGGAACTCTACACCCTGTGAGTTATGAGGCCTCCCTGCTGCGCTGTGTCTGCCTTTTGTCCTAGCCTGCCTGAAGCTAGGCCCTGACTCCCTCCTACTCTCTTCACCTGTATGGCAGGTGGTGGGAACTCTTATGCAGGGCACTGCTGTGTACTCCCTGCGATCCCTGAGCTCTGAGAAGCGGCTTTGCCTTCAGGTGCTGCTGTGGCCAGGAGATCTGGAGTCTCCCTGGCCTCCGGTCTTTACTGCTGGTAGTTAGATCCCTTCCAGTCTCGGACGCCGGTTTCCAGTAGTTAGCGCTGTTCCTCTGGGGCGAACTGGTATCACTCCACTTCCCTGGCAGCTACTTTTTGCCTCCGAAACTCGCTCTTGGGTCCCTCACTCTGGCTAACAGCTCTCACTGGTACAGACTTAGCGCAGCTCCGTTACCAGGATGTCCTCACAGTGCTCTCTGGAACTGAACTGCTGAATCCGCCACCAGGCCTGAACTTTATAGGGTACCTCGGCTGATACAGCTCCCCCTTCAGGTCTGGAGTGAAAGGTGTTGTTTGCGGGCTGATGTAGAGATCCTTCTGTGTATCTGTGGCAACCGAACCCTGGGGTGCCATAGATGTGGCAAAACTGCCGGATCTGCCACGATTGGTGAGAAACGCTGATGTAAAAGTAGCCTTAGCTAAAGTTTAATGAGTGATCATTGCTTTGCTGAAACAAGGGATCTGATACAAATTAATTGATAAGGCATTGACTGCTACTAGAGATACATAATTCATTAAGTACTAACTTAAAGTACCTGGGCATGACACAAAGAGGAAGCCACAAGATTTAAGGATTCAGGTGGTCAAAACGCTTGTGTGACTTCAAAAGACCTGCAGTAAAATTTGATTGCAACAAGTGTGCATTTTCATTGTGCACAGTAAGACACATGCCAAATGTTGAAAGTCTCCATGCCGAAGCTCCAAGACATGTACGTCTACTAACCCAAAACACTACAAATGTTTACAATATGCTCAAACCATATAACTAAGGCATAGAGGTTTTGAGGTTGTGTGCAGCAATAAAGTAATAGCTTTCATTCTCGTGGATGATCAGTATGTCTGGAGGAGAGATGATGAAGCATATGCTGAAAAGCGCACTATGCATACAGTGGAGCTTGATGGAATCTGAGTAATACTCCATGGCTGATTTGATTACTCTGGTAATGGAATCCTGAATCCATCTTGTCCTCCACATGCTGCAGTCAGGTACCAGGAGATGCTAGGAGAATACGTCATGTTTTCTCTCCTCGCCAGCACACAGGAGGTTGCCTCCCAGTCCTAATAGGGGCAGGAAACACAGAGGTTAAATTGTCCCTCCCACCTCCTATCACCAGTGTTTTTCCTATCCCTATGGGGGTATGATGAGGTCTTCTGAGTCTGTGGGCAGCAAGCAGTCCTCTTGCCTGGAAGCGAGGCGGTGGGTTAATTGGTCCTTCTTTCCTTATGACTGTCATGCTGAGGTAAGTGGAGCGAGGTTAGTGGACCCACTAGACCACAGAGGACACTATGGAAGCTGAACCAAAGGAACCAGCTGGATTAGGACATCAGATAAATTGCAAGACTTTATTGAAGTTTAGACAGAGAATCCACAAGGGAGGACTCCCTTGGCCGAGGCACCGAATTCCCATGAGGGAGCACAGGCGAGAAAACCTCAATACAGGGATTCACCAGGCACAGCGATGGAGTCTGAATTGCAACAGCTCCAAGACCAGAGTGTCGGACCAAGAGGAACAGAGACACTGAGAGGGAGGAACGAGAGGTCCAGGGAAGTGGATAAGGAGAACCAGTGGAGGGACCGGGACAGCCAGAGGAATCCCGAAGGAGCACGGGTACTTTATCACAGAGAATTGGTTCAGATGGTCCCGAAGGTACTGTCAGAGTCCGCAGGGTAGGTGGTAGGAAGGCGGTACACCAGCACTAGGAGAAAACAGTAGGTCTTAATACGGAGCCAAGACAATGCTAACGCAAGTAGGCGCTGGTCCGTGACCTGAGTACAGCAACTTAGAACTAACGCACAAAGTTGCCTAGGCACCTCCCTAAGTAGATGAGGGCCTTAAATGCCTGCAAACCTCTCATGGATTAGCTAAGAGATGATTACTGGAAAAGGGTGCGCTGGCCCTTTAAAAGATTTGACAGTTGCGCACACGCGCCCTAAGCGTGCTTCCCCGCAGTAAGAGGCGGCAGAGGAGACACGTCGGCAAGGAGCAGCCGCAGCCTAGACTGGCATTGCGGGAGCGCGTATCGGATGATAAAGTGTGCAGGGGACGGGGATACAGTGGCCAGAAGGAACCCGATCTCCCTGTATCCAGGAGATGGGTCCCGCTGGCAGGGACACTACAATGCCGCCCCCCGTTCATCGAGGAATGGGATCCCACCGCCCTCTGGCATCTGCGGGCAAAGCTGAGCAGTGGTCAGGCCAGGGTCCTCCTGCAGCTTCAAGGTCTCCCTACTCCTTATTCTCTACTTCCTCTGGCTCCTTCTCCCTCCAACTCCTGTGTGAATCATGTGCCTGGAAGTGAGAAGAAATGGTGATAGTCCAGACATGTCCCAGTCATATGACGAGGCCCTGAAAAAGTATGATTTCACTATGAAAGACATAGAAGAGCTATTATCTGCAGTTAGGAACACCATGAAAGTGGATGAAGAAGAATCTGCTTAATCTGTACAGGATGAAGTGTTTAGGGAGTTAAGATCAAGGAAAAAATTGTATTTCCCATCCATAACAATATCCAAGAATTAATCCTGGAAGAGTGGAAGCATCCTGAAAAATGACTCCTTACTCCTGGAGCCTTAAAAGGTAGATACCCCCTAGACAGCTCTATTGCTAAAGCCTTGTCAGAAATTCCAAAAATAGACGTACAGATTGCTGAAGTGGCCAGCAAAACTACTTTACTATTTGAGGATTCCTCTCAATTAATCCGATGGATAGTTTCCTAAAAAGTTCTTGGGAATTGACTTCCACTTCCCTGTCAATCAACATAGCTTCTTTCTGTGTACCAAGCAGGGCTGCGGAGTCTGAGTCTGTGCCCATTTTGGGTGGAGTCTGATTCAGGAAAATTGAAGAGTCTGATGTTTGGCTTACTGGCACCACAGCCCTGGTAGCAAGGTTCATGTATAGGTGGCTTAATGAGCTGTAATTCCATCTGGCAAAAGGTACCCCCAGAGGGAAGATCTTCTGGCCTCTCTATCTCTACTACAGAAAGCCACTGGCTTTTTAGCAGACACTTTGTCGGAATCTGTCAGGTTTGTGGCAAGATCTTTAATTCTAACAAATATGTCGACATGGATTTTGGTCTTTGACGCCATATCCCCACTCCATGATCTCAGTCAAATTGTGTTCCATCTCTTCAAGGGGAATATGTATTTGGTCCAGTACTAAACCAACTGTTGGAGAATGCAGCAGATAAAAAAAGGTCTTACGGAGGTTAAGACCAAGCAGATGTACTTTTGTCCTCAACAAACCTTTTGATCACAGACACATACTCCTCAGTACAAAGATAAAGGAAAAGGGGGTCACTGGAGCTACCCTAAAAGGGTATAGATGTAGTTTGGTCAGAGCTCTCACATAAGCTTCATGGGCGCCGCAGACCAGATCTCGCTCTGGTGCATACTCTGTTTAACTCCGGACAGCTCCGTGAGCGGTGATATATTGGGGTTAAAGTTTCATTTATATTTCATGAAGATGGCTCTCTTGGCATGCATGCATGCATGCTATGTTTTACTCATGTATTTATAATAAAGATTTTTTACTAATTCCTGAGGTGACAACCAGATTTTTTTCTTTCATCTAAGGGGAACAGCATTTTTCCCTCACGTCAGCGAGAAATAAAGTGAAGCCAGTCAGGTAGGGGGCAGGGTTTCCAGAGTCCTCCCCCCAATGGTGGAAAGTTACATCAAGCTACACAGTGCTAGAGATGGTCAAGGAAGGGATGAGAATACAATTCCCCCCCCTTGTCCTCCTCAACATTTAAAAGTAACTACCCACCGTCTTGGAAGTTAGAAAAGGTGCTATGGAAGGAAATTCAGATATTTTTAGTGTTAGGTGCCGTAACATCAGTTCAGAGAAAGAGCTAGGAGAAAGAAGGCCATTACTCTTGTCTCTTCCTGATAAACCTGGAGGTTCATTCAGGACAATAATACATTTCTAAAACCTCTGAACATATACATCATCTACAAGAGGTACAAGATGGAATCTATCAAATCGACCATCACTCTAATAGGGAAAGAATTCAAGATGGCATCCACCAGTCTCAAGGATGCATATTATCACATTCCACCACATCAGGAATACCAGAGATTCATGTCATTCATCAGGAAGAAAGGGATCACCATAGTCCCTTATTTGAGTTACTTTCTGGTAGCAACTCCCCCTGATTCTCTTCTAAAAAGACAGGCATGGCGGCTGCAGATAGTAACATCTTTAGGGTGGTTAGTCAAACTAAAAAGTGAAGTCTTGACTCCCTCCTGCAAAAAGACATTCCTAGGAAATGTGTTCGACTCTTCGAGACAAGCTTGTTTTCTTCCACAAGACAAGTAGTCTTCTAAGAATCCAAGCTCCTAGCACTCCAGAACCGAAGGTCTGTGTCCATTCGATCGGCCATGTCAGTTCTGGGGTCAATCACGTCACACCTACAGATGATAAAATGGGCTCAGACGCATATGAAAACCCTCCATGCTCACATCCTATCCCACTGGAACTGGGTACCTACAGATCTAAACAGGAGAATTCAGCTACCCAGTCTAGTGAAATCCTCACTGAACTGCTCGTGCAGACCAAAAAATGTAAAGAGCAACCAAAAAAAGAGGGGTGGGGGAGATTCACTAGATACAAATCTCTCATGCTAACAGTTGTTACAGATGACAACAAAAGAGGCCTGGGAGCTGTGGTCTCCCGGGTCGTATTCCAGAGACTCTGTCTGCAATGAAAAGATTGCTCCTTAAATTTTGGAGAGCTATTGGCAGTCCAGGAGACCCTAGGGCATCAAGATCACTTATTCAGGGAAAATACGTCAAGATTTTCTCGGACAACATGATGACACGGTCTCCCACCAATGAGGCATGAGATACAGAAGTCTGAAAGTAATCTTGTCACAAATCTTCTCCTGGTCAGAGCACAGTCCGGACTCCACCTGAAGGTCCAACCAACGTACAGGCAGACTAATTAAGCAGGAAGCATCTTCTCCCAGGACAATGGTGTCTCAAACCAGAAGTGTTTCGAATGATAACCGAAATCTGGGGCCAACCAGAGATAGACTTGTTTGCAAACCATCGGAACGCGAAAACAGATCAATATTTTTCCATACATCAAGACTATTGGTGTGTAGCAGTGGATGTTCTCATTCATCCATGGAGGTTCATACTAACTTATGCTTTCCCTCCATTCCTCTGCTAGCTAAAACAATTCAGAAGATCAGGACAGTGTATGTGAACACTATCCTCATAGCCCCTACTGGCCAAAGAGGGGCTGATTTTAAATAGTGTTTACATTGAAAGCTGAAGAACCGTTCATACTTCCATTAGCAGAGGAGCTTCGACATCGGGCCCAATTTTTCACCCAACTCCAGAGAAACTTCATCTTTTAGCATAGTTACTGAAGCCAAGATTCTAAAGAAAAGGGGATTATCTGACAGAGTAAGTTAATACTCTGCAGAAGTGTAGAAAATCAGTTACAAATGTGATCTGCAAAAAAGTATGGAAGGTCTTCAATACCTGGTGTAGTTTTTCCTCTCCAGATCCATTTCAACCTAACATTGCCAAGGATTTCCTTGGATTTCTTGCAAGACAGCCTAGAAAATGGGCTTAAACCTAGTAACCTTAAGGTGCAGGTTTCATCACTTTATGCATACTTTGACCACAGTCTAGCCGACCATTGATGGATTAAAATTCGTGAAATTAGCAGTCCGAATTCGCAATTCACAAAACAGTTTGTTCCCCTTGGGATCTAAACATCATCCTAATGGGATTAACCAATATTTTCTTTGAACCTTTATCACCTATACCTGAGTAAACTCTCCTGGAAAGTTGCTTTCTTAGTGGCTATAACATCAGCAAGAAGAGTTGGTGAGTTACAGGTCCTGCCCATTTCTGAGCCTTACCTCAAAGTATTACCTAGTATTACAAAGTTTCATCCGAATTTCACAGGTCTCCGGAAATAATTCTCCCATCCTTTTGCCAGAATCCAAAAAATGGTAGAGAATTCCATACAATAGACACCCGTAGAACTTTCCTTTATTATCTCCAGCTGACTCAGACCTGGAGAACAGATAACCTTTTCATTCAATATGTAGGACGAAATAAGGGCAAGAAAGCATCCAGAATTACTATAGCCAACTGGATCAAAAAAAAAAAAAAAGCCATCTCTGAAACTCATAGTAGTCAAGAACTTTCTCCTCCAGAGAACCTGAGAGAACACAGCACCTGAGCTGTGTCTGTCTCCTGGGCTAAGAGGGCAGACGCTTCCATTGTGCAAATCTGCAGAGCTGCCACCTGTTTTTCGGTCCATACTTTTACTAAGTAGTAGCACTATTGGCTAAATGTCATGAGTAATAGTGATTTAGCCTTGGGAAAGTCAGTCCCTAAATATTTTTTTGGTATTACTCCAGTGTGCTGTCGTGGAGGGTTGGGAGAGAAAACAGAATTAGACTCACCGATAATTCTCTTTCTAAGAACCCTCCATGACAGCATGAGTAATTCCCCCCCCCATTTTTTTTTTTTGTGGTTTGTAACCACTTCCTTGCCTTGTGTAAGTAACCTTGGAGCTTCATTTGCTGTGTAGGGTCATTGGTAAAATACTGGTGATAGGAGGTGGGAGGGACAATTTAACCTTTTTGTGTTTCCTGCCCCTGTTGGGACTGGGAGAGAACCTTCTGTGTGCTGTCGTGGAGAGTTCTTACAAAGAGAATTACCGGTATGTCTAAGGCTTCATTCACACGGTGCGTGATTGCACCATTAGGGTAGCATTTCTTACAGATCCACCATTTGTAGTGGAATGCAGTGTGATGTTGGCTGTCCCAGCCAAGTCAATGCATTTCACTATTTGGCATTCAGACACTGCAGTTTTTACAGATCCGCTTTTGGGCTCAAAAGCGCATCCGTGAAAAGACTTGACATGTAAATTTTTGGGCGTTTTTTGACAGCGCTATTTACTCACCTTGCTGCACTACCTCGTGATCTCCCTCATGCCGAGGCCACAGGACCTGCAGGAAGACCTGGGACTGTACCATGTGACTGTGTAGGCTGCAGCATTCACACACAGAAGGCTGCGCTTTGTGAGGATCCATTCATGGTGCATGAAAAACGATCCTCACAAAACGCAACAATAACGCTTGTGTGTGAATGCAGCCTAATTCAGTTTTCTGTGGGAAAGCTGAAGCTTGGGCATCATTAGACTTTTCCAACAGGACAAGGATCCTAAGCATACCTCAAAGTCCATCAAAGTTTCATATGTCCTGGAAAATTCTGGAGTGGCTGTCATAGCCTGCTGGCTTAAACCTCATAGAAAATGTTTGGTGAAATTTGTGCAGATAGTTGCTGAATGTAATCTCAAGGATATTGCTGATTTGCACATCATTGCCAATGAGAAATGGGTTAAGATTAGGGATGGGCGAACTGCTCTGTTTTCCCCGGGTTCGTGACAGGCTTTGCTCTTTTAAAGCAAGTAAACCGTTAATAAACATACTGATTATACTTACCAGGTCCGCATTATCCCTTTCAGCTGTGCCGTCGCGCTGTGTCACTTCCGGGCTTCCGGGGGGAATAGTCATGTGACTGGCTACACATAGGCCAAGAAGATGAGGGGTGGCCTGGAAGTGACGCATCTCACCAGGAAGAGAGAACGCCTACCCAGTAAGTTAATTAAGAGTATTAACTATTGGCTTACTTTTACGGAGCAACCCCGGTCACGAACCTGAATAGTTAGCCCATCCCTAAGGGATCCTGTTGCCTCCAAAACGCCTTCTAAGCTACCAAGACATGTCCCTGCAGCATATTATCACTAATCTCACACTTCTTTTGTCTCCTAAAAGCATCCTGTGAAAGTGCATAAAAATGTTTTAATACTTACTCATATTAGTGATTATAATTAGCAGGGGCTATATTATTTAGTCCCTAGGGCGTGTTGGTTTAAAGCCTGAATCATCCTGCCTCTCTGTGCAACTACTGCTGTGATGTGCAGCTGAAGGCAGGACTAGTGATTTGCATTCTATGAGTGACAGAGAGGGGGGAGGGCAAAGCCTGCACAAGCAAAGCAGCACATACAGAAAGAGGGTGGATCCTCGAGGCTGCAAAACAACATGCCCTAAGGGCTAATGAATATAGCCCCTGCTAATTATAATCACTAATGAGTATTAAAACGTTTTTATGCACTTTCATAGGATGCTTTTAGGAGACAAAAGGAGTGTGAGATTAGAGATAGGATGCTGCAGGGCATGTTTTGGTAGCTTAGGAGGCGTTTTTGAGGTGACAGGATCCCTTTAAGTCTCTTGTTATGAGAAAGTGAATTATTTGAAGGTGAATTTGGAGAAGCCTTTTGTTATATTAATTGCGTTGACTTACTTAAATTGTTTGTTTCATTTGTTTTTTTTTTTGTAAACAGAAAAGGTTGTAAATTTTCACCATAAATGAATCATTGGTTAGTATATTAAGATAACTAATTCAATCTTACATTTCCACCTACTTTCCTTAGTTGCTCACCCAATTCGTCCAAAGCCACCTTCAGCTACAAGTATTCCAGCGATTCTCAAGTCCCTGCAGGATGAGTGGGTGAGTTTTGCATAGAGTTCTACGATCTAGTGGTTTAGCAGCTTTTTTTTTTGTCTTGGTATCAGGGCTATGAAGTCTGAGTCGGCGTCCATGTTGGGGAAGTTGTTATAAAATGTACCGACTCCTAAAATATATAATGAATTGGGTGCGATAATAATATTCAGCACATTCTGCATTGAACTATGTTCTATCTAAATATCTTGATTATTGTATCATAGTAATGATTAAAAGCCTGATGATCACTTTGTACTGCAATAAATGTTTCACTTAAACATGAGCCATGTGTGAGGGAGTCTGGCAAATTGAGGAGTCGGAGGTTTGGCTTACTGACTCCACAGCCTTGCTTGGTGTTTTTCTTTTTCTTGCAGCTCGCCTTTACATCTTGTCACATGTATGTCTGTTTACAAAGTGAAGAAAATGGCAGTTTGCTATGTAGGTTTTGGCATATTATCCTCTTAGCTTTGTTTTACTCTGATTATGTGTGCATAGATGTTTGAAGGCCTATATTGTTTTGTCTAATTTTTATTTCTTATGTTTAGGATGCAGTAATGCTCCATAGCTTCACTCTGCGGCAGCAGCTGCAGACTACGCGCCAGGAGCTTTCCCATGCTCTCTACCAGCATGACGCTGCTTGTCGTGTCATTGCCCGTCTTACTAAGGAAGTAACAGCTGCACGTGAAGGTACATGGTTCTTGCTTTTAAGTTATATACAAGTAAAACTAGATCATGATTGGTCAGTTTCTGAGTTGTAATAGTTGTTCAATATGTGCACGAAACATTAAAGGTGTTGTCCTTTACTTAGACAACCATTTCTTAGATACAATATTTCCGAGTGTGGGAACTGCAGCACACTAGCATCCGCTGACTGGCTGCAGTGCTCATATGGCATAGTAATTGTGTACATATAGAAGACAGCACCTCATAGTCATTATAAAAGTATAAATCTCTATTACACCATTTGTGCAACATTTCGATCCATACAGATAGGATCTTTATCAAGGTTAATTATTCGTATGGATCGAAACGTTGCATAAATGGTGAAATAAAGAGATTTATACTTGAATCGCCAACTATGTGAGGCCCTATCTTGTATATCTAGACATGTTTGATGCTAAGAAGACTCCTTGGATGTGATGTACGCCACAATTGGGGTAAATAATAACCATTTATATCCATGATGGGTGCTACAGGGCATTCTTTATAGTGAACGTATGGCATAATAATTTCACGTGAGATCTTGGAAGAGCAAGCAACCATTTCAATTCAAAATCTGATTTCTCAATAACAGAGGATCAGACTGCCATGCAAATGATTACCAGACTTTTCTTTGATAGTGCCACATGCACATGAAATAAGTTTGGTGGTGAATCCTGCTTACAGGTTCCCTTTTAGGCTGTGTTCATATTGTGTTTTAGTCTATGGTACGTGGCTCTGTCAGGACTTGTGTCTGAAGCCTAAGTGTGAGTGAAGTGGCAGTGCACTTGCTTAACCACTGCTCCATTCACATTGGAATCTTTAGAGCCCTGGGTCTTGGGAACTGGTGAGGTCACATTGGTCAGACCCCCAGCAGTCAGAACGTTATTTCCGATCACATAGATTGGGGATAATATTATTACTTTACAATACCCCTTTAAAGTTAATTAGATTCAGAGTTAATGTGTTGACTGTGTAACTTTTTTAATGTTCTCTTTTTTTTTCCTTGTTTTTACAGCTTTGGCTACCCTGAAACCACAAGCTGGTATCTCTGTGCAAACCAACCCTACACTGCAAGCAGGTGTAGCAGTAAGTGGATATGATGTTTTGTGAGTATTTGACAGTTTATTGAAAGCATCATTTTTTTATTTCAATTTATTTTCCTTATAGGGTTCAGCAGAGGCAATGGATTTGGGAGAACTGGTTGGAATGTCAACAGAAATCATACAAAAGGTAAATTTATCTGAAGCTGCCTGGTAATCAAACTGGTATGCAGTTAGAGTTGCTTTGTTTTGCTTATGACTTTATCTTTTCTTCATGCAGCTTCAGGACAAGGCAACAGTGCTTACCACGGAGCGTAAGAAGGTAAGTAAAGATTTTCGCACCTTCAAGCTGCAGCTAATTTGGTGGCTTACAATCTTACGACAAAATCATTTGTGCACAATGGAAGGAAAAAAATAGTGTGTGTTGTATGTATATATATATATATATATCTACTATATAATTACCTAATGTTGTCTGTCTGTCACGGAAATCGCGCGCGCCAGCTCCAGGGCGCTCATTGGTGGCCGCCAGCGGTTGCCACCAACGAGCGAGGAGTATGCAAAACAACTGATTGCATCGTGGCGCGCGATTTCCCTCACAGACATCGCGCTGTCAGCCCCTCCTGCCCTCTCTTGCTCGCCGCTGCCGCCCGCTGCTGTATTTTCGCCACCCGCTGCTCCATTCCCTCCCCCCTCGCTCCATCCATTTCACCCTGCCCGCTCCATTGCCCTCCCCCCGCTCCATTACCCTTCCTCGTTTCACCCGCACCCGGTGTTAACAGCACCACTACAGCAGATAATGAGCGGTCATGTACAGCCTATCACATGACCGTCATTACTTGCTGTAGAGGCGAGGTAACACCGGGTGCGAGTGAGACCGGAGTGTGGGGGGACGCACATGTGCTGACCATGAGCCTCCATCTGTACCTGCCTCATCTGCTGACCACTGAGCCTCCATCTGTGCTGACCATGAGCCTCATCTGTGCTGACACTGAGCCTCCATCCTGTGCTGCACTGAGCCTCCATCTGTGCTGACCACTGAGCTCCATCCTGTGCTGACACTGAGCCTCCATCCTGTGCTGACCACTGAGCCTCCATCTGTGCTGACCACTGAGCCTCCATCCTGTGCTGACCACTGAGCTCCATCTGTGCTGACCACTGAGCTCCATCCTGTCTGACACTGAGCTCATCCTGGCTGACCACTGAGCCTCCATCCTGGGTGACCACTGAGCCTCCATCTGGCTGACCACTGAGCCTCCATCCTGCGCTGACCACTGAGCCCATCTGCGCTGACCACTGAGCCTCCATCCTGCGCTGACCACTGAGCCTCCATCCTGCGTGCCATGACCTCCATCCTGCGCTGGCCACTGAGCCTCCATCCTGCGCTGCACTGAGCCTCATCCTGCGTGGCACTGAGCCTCCATCCTGCGTGGCATGAGCCTCCATCCTGCGCTGGCCACTGAGCCTCCATCCTGCGCTGGCCACTGAGCCTCCATCCTGCGCTGGCCACTGAGCCTCCATCCTGCGCTGGCCACTGAGCCTCCATCCTGCGCTGGCCACTGAGCCTCCATCCTGCGCGGGCCACTGAGCCTCCATCCTGCGCTGCACTGAGCCTCCATCCTGCGCTGACCACTGAGCCTCCATCCCTGGCCCACTGAGCCTCCATCCTGCGCTGGCCACTGAGCCTCCATCCTGCGCTGGCCACTGACCTCCATCCTGCGCTGCCACTGAGCCTCCATCCTGCGCTGACCACTGAGCCTCCATCTGCGCTGACCACTGAGCTCCATCCTGCGCTGCCACTGAGCCTCCATCCTGCGCTGGCCACTGAGCCTCCATCCTGCGCTGGCACTGAGCTCCATCTGCGCTGGCCACTGAGCCTCCACCCTGCGCTGGCCACTGAGCCTCCATCTGCGTGGCCACTGAGCCTCCATCCTGCGCTGGCCATGAGCCTCCATCCTGCGCTGGCACTGAGCCCCGTATACTCTGCTAACTGAGCCGCGTATAGTCTGCTAACCACTGGCTGCTGTTCCCTGTTCCCTCCTGCTTGCACCTGGCGCTCTTCCCGGCCCCTCCTGCCCGCATCTGGCGCTGTCCCCGGCCCATCTTGGATTTCGGCAATGCTGCACACTGGCACCGCTGCACACGGGTACTGCTGTAGGTATCTACTATATAATTGTCTACTTCTGTCAGTTTGTAACGCAAATCCTGCGTTGGTGATTGGTCAGGCCAACCGCCATGACCGTTCAGCAACAGGGACGGTCCGCCCGCAGATTGCCGCGAGATTTCAACCACGCTTCGCTGATTGGTTTCCAGCAATCAGCGAATTTGGGCAGGATTTAACCCAGCTTCGCTTTGCATTATTCTTAAATCTTCATAAATAAACTACATACATACTCTAGAGTACCCGATGTCATCTTTGGGGGACACAGGACCATGGGTGTTATGCTGCTTATCCCTAGGAGGCAACACTAAGCAATGTGAAAACAAGTTAGCTCGGTGCTGGCCTTACAGGCAATGTGAGTAGACGTGCCTCGGAGCTCTCCTGCTGACTCCCGCTATAATCCGCTGTACCACCGCTACTGCCGTTGCCTCAGCTGGCCGAACGGAGCGCAGGTGGAGAGGACTTGACTTGGGAGCATTCTGAGCTGCCTGAGTCCCGCCATGACCTGCCGCCGCCAGAGAGATGCAGGTGGAGGAGAAGGGCCTTCTCTCAAGATGGCGCCGCAGCAAGAGAGGAGGTGGAGAGAGAGAGCACAGCCTGCCGGCGGCGCATGCAGGCGGCTGCTAAACTGGAGAGATTTGCCAGGAGGACTGAGGAGGCCCCGCAGAACATGGAACTCGGAGGTGATGAGGAGGGGCAGCCCACAGCCATGGAAGGGGGCCAGGAAATGGCGCTGAGGAGGGATACCCATGAGCCCCAGGATGCAGAAGGGAGTATGGAGGAACCCACATTAAGAGACGTTTTTGATGTGGTCTCTTTTTGCAAGCATGCACGGACTACCCTGACACAACCGTTTCAGGGAATGCAGAAAGAAGTGGCTGGCATTAAAAAAAAAAAAATATGAGAAAAACTGATATCAGAACGAGTGCTGTAGAGCAGAGGTCCACCAGGCCTCAAGGCCCACCAACAGTGCAGGTTTTCAGGATCTCCTTAGTATTGCACAGGGGTTGGAATCATTACCTGTGCAGATAATCACATTAGCACCTGTGCAATACTAAGGAAATCCTGAAAACCTGCACTGTTGGCGGGCCTTGAGGCCTGGAGTTGGGGACCTCTGCTGTAGAGGAGCGAGTAGGGACGGCCGAGGATCACATAGTTAAGCTCCAGCAATCTGAAAGGAGAATGGCACAGCAGATAGCTGAAATTACAGCTAAGAATGATGATCTAGAGAACCACTCTAGAAGAAATAACATTAGGATAGTGGGCATCCCTGAGAAACTGAAGGGAGGAATTCCATTGATTTTGTGGAAGGCTCGCTTAGAGACAAGTTTGGTGCTGACACTTTGGGATGCTGACACACCAACAATTCCTGCGCTTCGCTGTCCACACGGAACATTTTCAATTTGTCGCATTACCCTTCGGACTTGCTACGGCACCAAGGGTATTCACAAACGTCATGGTGGCCGCCATGACCTTCCTTCACGCCAGAAGTGTGGTTGTCCTGCCCTATATAGATGACCACCTGATCAAGGCCCCCTCTTGGACTGTGAGGAAAGTGTCCAGATAACCATAGACAATCTCTCACGACTGGGTGGGCCTGTCATTCTGACAAAATGTATCCCGATTCCTGACCAGTCAATCAACTTCATGGGAATGGTGTTCAATACCTCCCACAGGTTGTTGACTCCTTCAAGACAAATCACTAGCCCTGCAATTGGGAGCACTCGCCCTCCCCCTCCTCTCCCCACCCCATCCGCTTTGGGATGAGGGTTTTGAGCAAGATGGTGGTGGCAACAGAAGCGGTACCTTTTTCTCAATTTCACCACCAGCCGATGAAGATGGCCTTACTGTCAGCAAGGGGACAGGAGTCCCTTCTCACTGGACAGGGTCTTTCTCTTAACGCCCTTAGTCAAACGGGCACAACGCTGGTGCATCTAGCCATCGTCCCTCTCCAGGGGTCGGCCATTCCTCCCCATCGACTGGGTGGTTCTCACCACCGACGCCAGTCTGCTAGGTTGGGGGGCAGTATTTCATCATCATACCTGGTCCCCACAGGAATGGGCCTTACCTATCAACCTGCTGGAGATACGGGCCATATTCCTGCCTCTCAGGACTTTCCACAGGCTCCTGGCGGGCCAGCCATGGCCTACCACAATTGTCAGGGCGGCCCCCAGCTGGGCTGCTCAATGCAAGATAGAGCACATTCTCCACTGGACTAAGTCTACTGGGTCAGACATCTCGGCAGTACATATCCGGGTGTGGACAACTGGGCGGCGGACTTCCTCAGTCACCAGGGTCTCGCCGCAGGAGAATGGTTCCTGCACCTGGAAGTGTTTCAACAAGATCTGCTGCCATTGAGGGACCCCAGATATGGACCTGATGGTGTCTCGTCTGAATCCCAAGGTCCCAGCCTTCACGGCCTGATCACACAACCCGATCTCCGTCAGAGCAGACACACCGGTACAACCATGGTGCCAGTTTCGTCTTCTATACATTTTCCCTCCACTGCCCTTAATTCCGAAGGTAGTGAGGAAGATCAAATCAGAAGTGGTTCTGGTCATCCTCATTGCTCCGGATTACAATTTTCGGATTTCCGATGCTGTCCGATCAAAATCGGACAGCATCGGATCCGAATTTGGCCCCCATGCAGCCCTATGGGCATCGGACCGAATCGGATGTGCACTAAATGCCATCCGATTTGGTCCGATCCGATTCTGTCCGATTTTATTATCGGTGCAAAATTCGGAGCTTGCTCCGATTTTTGCACCGAAAATAAAATCTGACAGAATCGGATCGGACCAAATCGGATGGCATTTAGTGCACATCCGATTAGGTCCGATCCCTATAACATGGGGCCCTATGGAGAAGGGTCCGAGGAAACATCTGATGTCTCCTCGGACCCCGTTTTACTGTACTGAGCATGCTCAGTACAGTAAAACTGCTCCTAACTAGGAGCACAAGTGTTAAAAAAAAAAAAAAAAAAAAAAAGGTTATTCTCACGTCTCCACGAGCCCCCGCCGTCTTCCGCCATCTTCTTGGAGGCTCCCGGTGGCTCTCGCAGGCTGCCGGTGTCAGCAGAGGGCTTCCTCTGCCTTATAGGACCTGCGGTGATGTCAGTCATGTGACCGCGGGTTACCATGGTGAACCCGCGGTCACGTGACTGTGACATCACCGCAGGTCCTATAAGGCAGAGGAAGCCCTCTGCTGACACCGGCAGCCTGCGAGAGCCACCGGGAGCCTCCAAGAAGATGGCGGAAGACGGCGGGGGCTCGTGGAGACGTGAGAATAACCTTTTTTTTTTTTTTTTCTTTTTTTCACCCCGCAGGGAGCGATTTTATGCCGGAATCGGGTGCCTTTTCGACACCCGATTCCAGGCATCAGAAGGGAGCCGATGCTGTCCAATTTATATCGGACAGCATCGGCTCCCTAAAAATCGTAATGTGAAGGTAGCCTAAGTGTGGGCTCTGCTTCCTGCTCTTCATAATGTTCAGAATCAGGTTGCACTTACTGTATTTCAGCGCCAGGAGAATTCATGGGACATTTTGATTTTGGGTGTACTGTCTCTTTAAAAAACAAACTTTCAATTTTGAGTATGAAAATTAATGAGATTCCCCAATTCTTTGGCGTGAATTGTGGGGTTTCCAGTCTGGGTGACTGTTACTACGTGGAAAATTGTTCTAGCAACGTGAGGTAAAATTTGCAGAAAGTGTCTTTAAGCAAGCCAGCATCTACGCAATATGGAGGCCAGCCTGATCTGCACACCTTACTATTAACTTTTAATGAAAATGTACATCACTGTTAAGGAGTTAAAAATTCTCACATACTTTTGGTTATGGTGTGATTGTATGCTAATATATATAAATAAATATATATATATTTTTTTTTATTTTATTTTTTTGCAGCGTGGTAAGACTGTTCCAGAGGATCTGGTCAAGCCTGAGGAACTGAGCAAATATCATCAAGTTTCTTCTCATGTGGTATGTGTCAATAGAACTTAACCCCTCTCTGTAACAGTATGTCATATGTCCTTGTCTTTGATGCTGTCTCAGGAGCAGGCCCTGCATCATTGCCAGTAGATGGCTGTTACACAACTGCACCCTCTGCTACTGTATCTCCTTAAATGCCACTGTCCATCTCTGAAAGTGGCATTTAAAAAGTTTCACGCCCCTGTGTTGTATAAATACAAGAGGGGTGGGGGACAAGAGGCGCAATAGTGTCCCATCACTAGCGACACTGAAGTGAAACGGTGGTGCTATGGATCCACTCACCTGATTCAGTTGTGTGACCCACAACTGGTTTGAAGGCATCAACAAGTAAGCTGCTGCAGGACCTCCACCGACCACTCGCACGTGTAAAAATATCCAGAGAAAAGTTGGGATTGATGAGGTGTATCACAGTCCGCGCTGCTATACCCAAAGAAACACTCACATGGAAGTCAGGATTTCACAAGCAGTTTCTTTCCTTTGTTCAAACACGTTTCGGTGCACAACCTGGATCCTTTTTGATGATGATTTTGACATCCAGGTAAACAAATCACACCTACTTTTTGTAATATCAGGGGCTATAAAAACCCCACTGTGGTGTCACATGTAACATCCCTGAGAAAGGTGCCAGGTTGTGCACCGAAACGCGTTACATAAAGGAAAGAAACTGCTTTTGAAATCCTGACTTCCATGTGAGTGTTTCTTTGGGTATAGCAGCGCGGACCGTGATACACCTCATCAATCCCAACTTTTCTCTGGACGCCCCTGTGTTGGAAGTCAACAGCTTGTCATGCCAGCTGGGGGGCCTGCCATGACTGTATTCCTATGAAGTCCAGTAAGTGGCTGGCTTTCTTTAAGAAACAACTTCTTATTCTTTAAATAGTTTTTTATTTTATATCTTACATGTTATATTATCTATATGAATATATGCATGTCCTTCTATATTTTTTTTTTAACCATATAGCTCAATACTTTGCTATATATATTATGATAAAGTGCTCACTGTATGTGTTGGGGACACTCACTGCGGGATTGAGGTACACAGGCACGGTTTTCATATAACAAAAATCCAGATTAATACTATCACATAAACCGCTCCACGAATACAGCAAACAATAAGTCCTTTTCAGACAAAAGTCTATACCTTTGTGGGGTCTCTCTTCTCAGTGTTAGGGTTCAGCTATGCTCCATCAGAGCTGCACCTTTTAGGTACTGCTGTCCATCTGCAGCTTGGACCTGCTCCAGACACAGGGGTCACTTCCAGGAGTCTTCCTGGCACACAGCCCTTTGCTGTCAGTCCGCACAGGACCTCTGAGAGACTACTTCTCCCATCATGGCTGTCTGGCTTCTGCTCATAGCCCAGTACCCTGCAGGTTTGAGCACATGCTGGCTGACAGAGGAGACTGAGGCAGACTGTAGAGCCCAGCACCCTGCTATTTTTGTTGTCATCACTAAGAACAATAGCTATGTTCACACAGTGCATTTGCTGCATTTTCCCCTTGGTTTATGCTAATCTAAACCTGCGTTTTTGATTCCAACAAAATCCTATGTGATTCAGGGAAAAGCTGTCACACACATTGGTTTTATTTCTATGCTGAAACATTTTGAAAAGGATGAGCATGAAAATAGTTTTTGCATGTTTGCAGTGTTCTGTGGCAAATGGTGCAACTTGTTGTAAACGCAGCAAAAAAAAAAAACCACAGATTTTCTCCTGCCAAAAAAAATCTGTATTTCTAACAAAACTTCAGTTTTTGCTGCAGCAAAAACGCACTTTGTGAACATCGCATAAGAGAAATTTGGGCACTGTTGTTAAGATTATTTACAAATTCAGGCGACACAGTTCTCCTGATTACACTCTTCCTTCCAAGGTAGTCTTATGGTACCTTTACACGCCGCATATCGGCTGGCGATATGGAGTGATCTAACATGCGCGTGCATGTTTTTCATGCTCGCCTCAGATCGCCGTTGGCGGTATTACACGCCGCAATCTCCCCTGAAATAAAGGCAATGTCTCACCCACAGCGAAACCAATTCGGTCGAATTCCCTCACTGCTTCACACACCGCAATCCCAAAGGCAATGTGGACGTACATGTTCAGCGATGCGAGGAGATAGGTGTTGCCACAGTGGTTTACACCGCGCTCCATACGCACTCATTGGACAACGCAACAGCATTACGATTGGTCAGCCTGCTCTGGAAGGCTGGCTAATACATGACGCCATTGAAAAGGTGTGTGTTGCTGAACGGACAGCTCTTCAAATATGGCGCCCTGTCAACTGTCAGCCAATGGTAACGCAGTAGCCAACACCAATCATCGCAGACGGGGCGTAGACTACAGCATGCTGGGGCATGCCTACAGGACATCATAGGCGACGCTGATTCCATCACTATCGCCTATCACATGCCACAACACAGAAATATCGCCTTCATGGTTGAGGCTGATTTCAGAGCAATGCTCAGGAATCAGGCGAGAGGCGATTTATCACCGCGAAATTCCCCAATCACACACAGCAACTGAGAGGCAATTCACAGCGATTGCTCTTGGGCGACATATCCCCTTTAGGATTCCCAGCAGATATTGCAGCGTGTGAAGGTACCATTAGGGTGTCATGCACGCCACGATTAGAGACAGTTTCTGGACGCAACATGTTTCACTGTCAGCTGCGTTCTCCTGAGCAGGAGACTCAAGTGTCTCCACATGAAAATTGACATGTTACGGATAGTAAACCCGCACAGCATGTCAGTTTATACAGAGTTAAATAGAAGCACAGTGGGCAGATATTAGAACATATCTCAGGAGATCATTTTATTATCCCTCATGTCTAGCGATAAAGTATTTCACTCTTAAGGCCTCATTTACACAGAGCATTTGTGCTCCGCATTTGTTAATCCATTTTAAGGTGCTGTTTTCTGCAGCAGTTTTTTTTGCAAAAAAGTATCGCAGATGCATAATCCGATGTGTGTTGCTTATTACTTTCATTTTCTTAGTGCTGCGCTTTTGCTTCTTCAAAGCAAAAACCCAGTACTATTCCATAGGGGAAGGATACAGACAGACACACACTTTATTACTCTCCCTGGCGATCACACGACGAGATCGGCAATATGCTCCTTCTGGGCACTGGCAAGACCTGGCAATGTGACTCAGCCTTTAGAGTCACAGGGCAGGTTCTACCAGTACTCGCAGGACCGCCGTTGCCAGAAGCAAACATCGTTGAGGCGCGCCATGGGATCGCCAAGGAGGATAACTAATTGGAGTGTTTATGGTATGGAAAGCGCAGTAAAAAAAGCATCCCAACCAGCTATGTGAATACCAATCCATTTGTGATGCATTTTTTTTTTTTTTTCTTTGTACAATGAACATCAATTTGAAAATCATCCAATTCACTTTTTGGCAATGCAGTGACTGGTCTGTTTTTGGTACAGTTAAAAGAAAAAAAAAACCTCCACCAAAAACGCATCAAAAACAACCAATGTACACATTTCCTAAGACATAAATGGAATAATCGTTTGGTATTTTTTTACATTTTTTGTCAGAAAAATAGAATTTCTTCATTCAATACTATTGATTTAAACAAAATTGTTTTGCTTGTTTAACGTCTTTGGCAACTTTTTGACACTGCTTGAGTTCCTGATATCTGGTGATGTAAACGCTGCTTTCTTGCACCCATAGACATTAAATTGGAGGCTGATTTCCCTCAAAACTCTTCCCAACAAACTAAGCATGTCTGATTTCACGCTGATGAATCTATTGTTCTCATAAGAACAATACACTGACAACGACTCTTATAGGCTGGCTTCACATTAGCTTCCCCTCCGCAGCCTCTGCGGAGGGGAATCGCCATGTGTGCACAGCGGCCGCCCGCTCCTATCTTTATAATGGGAGCGCACGGTGCTGCGCTTGATAGCGCAGGACCGTGCGCACCCATTCACTCCCATATGTGATCTGTGCGCAGGGACGCTACATGTTGATCACATATGGGAGTGAATGGGTGCGCACGTCCTGCGCTGTCAAGCGCAGCACCGTGCGCTCCCATTATAAAGATAGGAGCGGCGGCCGCTGCGGTCACATTGAGGACCCCTCCGCAGCGTCTGCGGTCCGCAAATGTGAAGGCAGCCTTAGAGAACATAGGATGATTTAGAGAGCCAGGGCTCTCCTGTGTAGTCAGAGAAGAAACATGCTGGGCGAATGATCCTCCAAACCATTGATCATATGACCACTTATCTAAAGTGTATGAGGAGCTTTGGCCAACTTTATCCAGAGAGTCATATTTCAAACTGTCTTTCGTCTGAAGTGAGTGGACTAGTACCTTCATATCCTCCAAAGACATACTGATAGGATGTTTAGATTGTGAGCCCCAGTGTTGTATGTAAAGTGCTGTGGAGTTAATAGCGCTATATAAATTAATAAAGATTATACTAATATCATTATATTGTAAATCTACGAGGCTGCTCATGTGTCCTTCTTAAAGGGAACCAACCACCTCAAATGACCCCCCCGGACTGTTAATATGTGTCCCTCCACCCAGCACACACATTTGGGGCAATTGTTTTTGCTAAAAAAAACTGTTTAGTAGAAGCTAAGATATAGCTTTATAAACTTTAAAAAATGTGGCCGACTGGGTGTTACCTAGCTTGTCCTCCTGCAGTGTTCATGTGCCTGTCAGCCTCCTCTTCCCCCCTCCCTTCAGTAAAGCCCTGCCCTTTCAGCCTCTCAGGTTTCAGCCTTTCAAGTGATCCTAAACCCAGAAACTGACCCCCCCCTTATCTTTAGACCTGTCCCTGCACCCCCTCTTATCATTTCTAGCCATCCCTTTTGCAGAAAAAAATCGCTTTTGTAAAGTATGAGAAAAAGTTATATTACTATTTCCTGTGTGAGTTCTCTCTTTCTGTGCAAGCCGCAAATGCCCCGCCTGTCTGCTGCTGCCTGGTAATTATGAACGCCCTCTCTGCTTCTAAGAGCCTGGCTGCGTCATGAAAGGGGGCGGGGCTCCGGCATGACAGATTTAGCCCCGCCCCTTCATGACTGAAAGGCTGACAGGCACATGAACACTGCAGGAGGACAAGCTAGGTAACACCCAGTAGGCCACATTTTTTAAAGTTTATAAAGCTATATCTTAGCTTCTACTAAACAGTTTTTTTTAGCAAAAACGATTGCCCCAAATGTGTGTGCTGGGTGTAGGGAAACATATTAACAGTCCGGGGGGGTCATTTGGGGTGGTTGGTTCCCTTTAAGGCCCCGCCACACCTTTCAACATCGTTTCCGACGTTGTTCAAAAGTGACATCAGGAACGATGTTGAAACGACATCGTTGTTGCGTATAAACACGCGATTCACCAACGACAGTTGTTCAAGTCGGAGTTGACAGGTTTTCCTGCATGCAGGAAAACCTGTCAACTTCAACTGAAACAACCGGTGGGATCGTTCGGTGTGACACCGAAATAGTGACCACCTGAGGAAGATAGAGAATCTATCGAAACCTGTTGTGGAGTAGGAGGGGAGTCTGAATAAAAGTCTGTTGAAAAACCATCACAGTGCCTGCTGCCTTTGTGCCTGAGCGCCTCCAATTAGACCGCTTACATTTTGTTTACCGCAATAGTGATGTCACGGCCGATCCCGCCTATTCGCTGCATTGCAGCGGATCGCTCGCTGGGTTGATCCTAGCCCAGCGAGGATCACGGCGCTTTCATCGTAGCACCATCACCGGCAACATCTTGCCGTGTGACACGTAGCCTGTGATGTCGGAAGTGAGCCCGCACCGTGCATCGATCCGACATCGCATCCGATGTTGGAAGGTGTGACGGGGCCTTTAGTCTTTACTTTTTTCAAAAATTGCAGATTATATTGGTTTGTACTTTTGGGAGAAAAAATATTATACATTTAAGTATCTATATTTCAGTGTAGATAGAAGTTTCAGCATCAATACCAGTATAGTTATTTGAAATGCATGTGGGAAATGGCCTATTTCGCCTTCTTGCCTGTCACAGTTGGGGCATGAAGTCATCCACCTGCAGTGCTTTCAGAGTTCAAAAAGAAAAAAAAACTAAATTACTGATACATTTTTTTCTTGTTTCAGGGACTACACAGTGCAAGTGTTCCTGGCATCTTGGCTTTGGATCTGTGTCCGACAGATACAAATAAAACCCTTACAGGTGAGGAATCCATTATTTTAAGACCATAAATATGCACTATATGACAGGCTGCTGTATATAGTGGTGATCATACTGTATATAGGGGCCTGTGTGGGTACTCTGCTGTATTTAAGGGGGCAGTGTTAGGGGTCATACTGTATATGCGGGTCTGTCAGCATATTTAATTCTGCTCAATGTTAAGTGATACTATTAATATAATATGAACGCATCATATTAAGCAGAGTTAATTTGAACCTATCGGTGTAGCCTCCACAACAGTCATGATCTCATGTGGCCCCTAGTGAAAGTTAATTGGTAACCCCAGCTACATATTATTTTACAGAGCTCCTGTGTAAAATCTCACCAGTAACAAGGTCTTATATTTAGGTTATGCCTCAAAAAAGGTATTTTGCATGTTCAGCAAATACACACCTATATCGTGTTTTATATATACAATGAATCTCTATGCAAATTTACTGACCTCATGGCTTTGTTTTCCTTTTTTTTTTTCAATCCCCTCCCTGTTTTTCCTACCATAGTATGTGTTTGTCTTGTAATTTGCAGTCTCCACAGTATAACATAACATTATATTATAATGATCAAATGAAGTGAATTGCCACTTCTTTTCTTGGTGTCCATACAGGCCTGCTTTTCTCCAGCATTAAGCACATTTATGTATTGAATGTGTTACTGTGTCTGTGAGCTATGTAGGGGTTAAATGTTCCAAGAACCTCAAAACCTATGTGTGGTTGCCAGAAACACCGCAGAGCTATTAGGGATAAACAGTTTATAGTATACCAGTGTAGTCTGGAACAAATAAGCACAACTTAAACACACTACACACTGTGAAGTATAGGCAATTAATAGTATATTAAAATGTATTAATGAATCCAGGAGATATATAAAATTGCACACAGTAGGAGACAAAATATTATGATACAGCACCAATTCATTGTTATTATAATCCAGTATTTACACCTGACAATACTCCATAAAATCATGCACTGTAATAACATATATTCAAGTTATTAACTGGGTTACAGCACACAATAGCAATCTTTGAGTGAAAGAAGGAGAGGAGAAAAACATTTTTGGAGTCGTGAGGTGGTGGTGTATGTAAAAAAGATGATGTGCAGAAAGCACGCAATAAAGGTGTATAGGTATACTGGTGTGTAGATGCAAAGGAATGTGAATAAGAAATGTAACAATACAGCTGTGAAAATGTGGAATTAAGACACAAAAAAAGGCAAAATTACTAGGTGTACATCTGCAAGGTGTGTGCAAAGTATGTAAACGCAAAGATAATTAAGCATCAAATTACCCAGAAAATTATGTTACAGGAAGTTATAGTAGCATACCTAATTGATAAAACATGGAGAATAATAACAGTGCAGTATTATACATGTAAAAAGAGTACATAATTACCACAGTAGTGCCCAATGCACATTTCGCCAGGGCTTTCTCAAGGGCGACTTTTCTCATTCGCCTCATTGGGGGACACAGGACCATGGGTGTCATGCTGCTATCTCTAGGAGGGTGACACTAAGTGAATATGAAAACAAGTTAGCTCCTCCCCTGCAACATACACCCCCTGGCTGGGCTAGGCCTACATTTTAGCTTAGTGTCTGTAGGAGGCAGATGAGGTCTACAGACCCACATCTTTTTTTTATCATTTATTTACTTATTTTGAATATCTACACAGATAAAATTTTTAGACAGGGGACAGCGCCCATAAGGGCACCACTCTCCCACAATCGCCAACAGGCGGGAACATGGAGTGTCGACTCCACGTACCCCCTCCTGCAACGCTGGATTTCCTTCATGGGCTGTGCCTAATGGACTCTGGGCTACATTTCCCCTAAGGGTACCGATTTCCCACAATCGCCAACGGAAGGGCACGCAGAATGTTGCCTCCCTGTATCCCCCTCTGCACCTGACGCTAAATCCCCCTTATCCCATTATCATGGGACAGATGGCCAGACCTCCCCTGCCTCCTACGCAGGACCCTGAGTTGTAGGCAAACTAGAGACCGCAGCATAACTCCCCAGCCTCTCATACACAGAGCCTGGGTAGAGATACCTGGCAACCAGGAGGCAGCCTAGAAAAGGCATCCTACAGAGGACAGTACACTCCCCAGCCTCTCACTGTGGAGCCTTGGTTGAGGCATTGCACAGTGAATGCCAGCACGTCCTCCAGAACGAACAGCATCCCTGCAAAATACCCTCCTTACTGAAGTGAGATCTTTCTATGGCATCCAGCACCGGTTCCCACACTGGGATCAGCGTCGGTAATGGCGAGGGCTCCCCTGGCTACCTGGTCTCTTCCCCAGCGGTCTTAAACCCCTCTCTATCTGGGCGCCGTCCAGCGCTTCCTTGGCCACAGGCAAAATTATGTCCCCGGCTTCAGCCTTCTTTTCCTCATCTCTGCCCCCGGGCCGCATCTTCGCTGACGCGGCATCCCCGCGCACGCCCCCGGACTGACATCGCTTTCGGCACTAACCTGGCCTACCGGTCCGGGTATGCCCCTCGGCTAGCGCTTCTCTGCCTCCCAGTGCCCGATCCCGCACCTCGCATTTCCACTTCTCGGACATCGCGGGTCTCCAGGCGCAGGCTTACTGCACCTCTCAAATTAGCACGGAGCACACGTGGGGCCTTATTCTCACCACAACTCCCTCTGGGAATCAGGACCATCGGGCTGCACGTCAGGGGCTCTCCCCTTCCTGGGAAGAGCCGCCCACTCAGGCTGCAGAGTACATTGCTGCTGCAGCTTACACCTAGCTCATCTCTGCCTATACAATCTCCCTGCTACACATGCCCTCTTAACCACCTAACTATATTCTCCTCTGGAGCGCCCTTGCTTTATTTAATATGCAGACTTATAAGAAAACAATATCCCATACGGTCTACTATACCTCCTGTGTCACCTGCCACTAAGACCTCCCGCGTGCCCATACCACCCCACATTGCCAGGCCTGCATCCCTGCAGAGACCTCCGCCGGCACGATAACAACTGGTGCTTCGAGCCCGCCAGACTGGGCACTACTACTTTCCCAGTCGATGGAAAAGCTGTCTCAGAACCTGGTCCAAGCTATGCAGTACCGCCCCACAAGCTGCACACCCTGCCAGGGCAATGCACAAGCAGTTGATCCCTCACTGGAGGGCCCATCAGACAGGAGCATTCACATCTCACACCACAGGCACAGCGAGAAAGTGACCTCACAGAAACATTTCACCCGTTTCTTCCCAAGGCTTTCAAGCCTCTCCCACCCAAAAATCGAGAGCAGGCTCTCTCTTATTTGACGAGCTCCAGGACATTGCCTCAGACCCAAACCTGGATAACTCTTTTGATTTAGATCTCTGATAGCCAGGCAATGGTTGACAACCTGATATCAGCAGTCAACCAAACGCTCAAAGTGGATGCCACTACGCCCACGACACCGGATCATACAGTATCATTTAAAAGTGTCAAACGTCCACAAAAACTCTTTGCGGACCATCCCGAGTTCCAGGACATTCTGTTCGAACAACAAGAAAGACCTGATAAATGTTTTGGGTCGCAAACCCATTGAGGCACGATACCCCTTTGCATCAGTGTTCTCCAAAGATTGGGCGGATTCCCCGCCGGTCGATCCCCCAGGATCCTGCCTTGCAGCAAAGATGTTGCTGTTCTTGCCGGACGGATCCTCCATCAAGGACCCGACCAACGGGAAAGTTGAACAACTCGCACGCTCTGCTTTTGAGGCTGCGGGCTCATCCCTATCCCTCTCTTTGCATCAGTATTGGTGGTCAAAGCACTTATGGTTTGGGCGGAAACCCTGCAAAAATCTTTGCAGGATACTGACCTTCCCCAGGATCTAACGGACCTGACCACTCAAATGGTCACAGCCGGTGAATACCCGATTCAGGCTTCCCTGGACTCGGCCACTTGTGCAGCCTTTGCAGCTTCTAATGCCATTGCCATTCTTGGGCCCTCTGGCTCAGACAATGGTGGGCAGATTCTGCATCAAAAAAGTCCTTAACCAGCCTCCCTTACCACACCGGACAACTTTTTGGTGGCCACTGGTGGGAAGAGCACCTCTCTCCCCTAGCACAAACCGAGACAGCAATTTCTTATACGACAGCACACTTCCTTTCGCAACTCCTTTACTTGGGTATCCTCCCGAGCCCCCACCTCCACTACCCGACCTCCTCATAAAGGCAGAACCACACAATCGTATTACAAGTTGAACGCAACCTGGCAATTCAGACCTAGACAGTCCAGACCCAAGGAATCTCGATCCCATCATTTTTCCTCTAAATGACTCGCGCTCCTTCCCGAAAGACACTCCCATCGTAGGCGGCCGCTTACGTCTATTCAGTCACGTCTGGCTATCCGCCACAGACAGTTGGGTCAAAGATCTTGTGTCTTCCGGCTACCACATCAAATTTACGTCCCGCCCTCCACACCGTTTCTTCCCTTCCAACCCCCAAAGTCAGCAAAAGGAGCTTGTGCCTTTTTCCACGCAATTTCCTCGCTCCAACTTGCGGGGGTTATCGTTCCTGTACTGGACTCCAAATGTGTCAGGGTTTCTTATTGACACCTCTTTGTGGTTCCCAAAAATGATGGGTCGGTGCGCCCCATCCTGGACCTCAAACATCTGAACAGATACGTCTGCAATCGTCGTTTCAGGATGAAGTCCTTGCGCTCCATCATCTTGTCTCTGGAGGAAGGAGAGTTTCTCGCCTCCGTAGACATAAGGGACACGTACATTCACGTCCCTATTGCTCGCGCATGTCAACAATTTCTGCGCTTTGTGGTCCACGAAGAGCACTTCCAATTCGTAGCCTTACCTTTCAGCCTTGCTACGGCGCCAAGGGTATTCACAAATCCTTCACCCCAGAGGAGTAGTCGTCCTGCCCTATCTAGATGACCTCCTAGTCAAGGTTCCCTCCTTCCCAGCCTGCGAGGTGTGTGTCCAAATTACCATAGACACTCTTTCAGGACTGGGAGAATGGTGGCAGCAATAGAAGCTGTCCTCTTTGCTCAGTTTCACCTTCGCCCACTGCAGATGGCCCTGTTAACGACCTGGGACAGGAGTTCCTTCTCACTGGACCGGGCCTTCTCCCTGACACCTTCAGTCAAGCGGGCACTTCACTGGTGGACTCGGCCACCATCTCTCTCCAGGGAACAGTTCTTCCTTCCTATCGATTGAGCAGTCCTCACCACCGACGCCAGTCTTCTCAGTTGGGAGGCAGTGTACTGTCATCATACTGCTCAAGGTCGCTGGTCCATGCATGAATCAGCTCTACCGATCAATCTGGTAGAGGTACGGGCCATAGCCCTAGCCCTCAAGGCCTTTCACAGATTTCTGGCGGGCCGCCACATCCGCGTCCAGTCGGACAACGCCGCAGTGGTAGCTTACATCAACGGTCAGGGCTGCACCCTCAACAAAACTGCCTTACGCGAGGTGGAACATATTTTCCACTCGGCCGAGTCGACCGGGTCTGTCATCTTGGCAGTACACATTCCAGGTGTGGAGAACTGGGCGGTGGATTTCCTCAGTCACCAAGGACTAGCAGCGGGGGAATGGTCCCTGCACCCGGAAGTGTTCCAACAGATCTGCTGCCGCCACGGGACTCCGGACGTGGACCTAATGGCATCTCGATTGAATGTACAAAAACTACTAGAAAAAAGCAGCATCAGAAAACTTACCATCCATGCCAAAAGCAGAAACCAAAAGCACTTACAGGACGCAGTCAGAGCCCAATTGTAGAGCAAGCTCAGCTGCTGGCTGATAAAATCACCTCTACCAGCAAGATGTGGGAGGCGACCTGCCATGCATACACTGGGCTTGCATATAGCACCATTCACACTGGTACATATGATGCAGAGTGTCTGAAAGCTACCCAACCGCTCCGCTGCCTGAGCATTGGGCCGCACAGTACGATGCTTCTGCACCACTAGATGAATGGCGCCCATATGGGCCCAACTGCACCCTGGATGGATAAAAAAGTGCAAAAGTTTTTTATATGATAAATAAAAAACCTTTATAGATGGGATTTTGGTTCACGTGTTGGCCCAAGACGTTTAAGCTGATGACCCACGATCAAGGGATCCCATGCTCACCAGTCCTAACAAAATTGTACAAAAACTACTAGAAAAAAGCAGCATCAGAAACTTACCATCCATGCCAAAAACAGAAACCAAATGCACTTACAGGACGCAGTCAGAGCCCAATTGTAGAGCAAGCTCAGCTGCTGGCTGATAAAATCACCTCTACCAGCAAGATGTGGGAGGCGACCTGCCATGCATACACTGGGCTTGCATATAGCACCATTCACACTGGTACATATGATGCAGAGTGTCTGAAAGCTACCCAACCGCTCCGCTGCCTGAGCATTGGGCCGCACAGTACGATGCTTCTGCACCACTAGATGAATGCCAAAATTCCCCTGTTCTTGACCCGATCACACGACACAACTTCCGTTGGAGCTGACACGCTGGTCCAATCCTGGCGCCAGTTTCAGCTCCGATACATCTTTCCTCCGCTACCTTTAATTCCGAAGGTAGTGAGGAAAATCAAATCAGAAGGAGTATCAGTCTTCCGCATAGCCGCAGATTGGCCCAGGCGTACCTGGTACGCCGACCTGGTTCAGCTTGTCGCTGGCACTAACCAAATCTGCCAAACCTTCTGACTCAAGGTCTCATCTGCCACCAGGATTCAAGGATCCTGAATTTGACGGCGTGGCCGTTGAGACCTGGGTCTTGACTCGTGCTGGTTTTTCACCAGACATCATCAGTTCCATGATCAGAGCCCGAAAACCTGCCTCAGCCCGGATCTACTATCGTACATTTAAAACATTCTTTTCTCCTTCGCATCATTGGGGGACACAGGACCATGTGTATGCTTTTCTACCACTAGGAGGCACAACACTAAGTAGAGATTAAAATTAAACCCTCCCTGCGTGGGCGTAGACCTTCAGTTTTAGTTTAGTGTCGCAAGGAGGTACATGCGGTCTGTAGCTCAGACCACACCATTTTTATTATTAGTTTTTACCATTTAACCATTTAATTCTTTATTTTTGGCATCGCTCTCCTGAGAGCATGGGGGACCCCAAGGCAGCGCACACCATTGTGGGACGACGGATCTCCATAAAGGGCTCCGCTCTCCTGACTCCGCTAACCCTGCTCCAGAACCAGCAGCAACCACGGGGCATAATTGCATCCCCCTGCAGGACAGGGGGACGCAATGGGCACATGGGCAGCACCTTTCACCTCCTCCAACAAAGGAGCAGGAAATTGAGGGCATCAGCCAGCAACCACCGTGCACCGATCCATCCCCAAGGGATCCGGTGCCGCAGCTGCTGCAGCATCTCCATCCATCTCGGGGCACCAGTGCCAGGCCAGCCATCTCCCCTCCAGCTGTGGCGGCTCCATGCCGGGACGCGCTCCGCCGGTAAGTTCAAGTTGCATGCCCAGGGTATGGGGCCGAAGCACCCAGGACCGCCGCTCCGCTACTGCCGGCCGCCACCACGGGCACCCAGCGCTGCTCCCAGGAGCTCAAATTGCTCTAGGCCCCGCTGTGGGCCTTCAGCCAAGTGCCGCCCCCACTTTCTGCTGATTGGCCGCATGCTGCGTCACCGCCCCGCATCATAGGGGCGGGCGCGATGATGCGGTCACCCTCCTCTACTGCGATTGGTCGCTGAGCATGTTGCTCAGGGCTAAATAGAAGGCCCCAGCCATGACGTCCATAAGGGGGCTGGTTCACACGCCCCCCCCAAACCGGCAGCCAGCCAATCGCACAACAGGCCATTTAGTATGGGCACAGCCTCATACTACACCCCCAAAACCGGCGCAAATTTCGAAACAAATCATTTTTCACACTACAGCTGCCCAAATGTACAGCCCCCGGGTAAAATACCTGCGGCTAATAACTGACTAGCCCTCCCCTGGTGTGGCTGCGTACTAAGGTGGGGTGGGTTAACTCCTCTCCAAGGGGGGCTGCACAAAGCCCACATACTACCCCAGGACACATTCACTTCACAGTCCTTTGTTCCGGTGCCTCCTCAAGAGAAAGATCTCAGTACCTGGCGGATGACACGACAAAAAGGGGACACAGGATCCGGGTAACCTCCATTAGGAGACCCCTTCCCTGCAGACTACCACCCCTGCCCAATGGCGACTCGTTTGCCTTCATAGCAAACCACTTAGTACACTGCAGTGCCATTGTTAACAGTAATCTCAGTAATCTGGTACACTATAGCAGATCCCAAACCTTCCAAAGAGAAAAACAAGAACAATGCAGGAAACAAGGCATCATGCACCAGTTGCCAGAAGCCACTCCCACTCAAACATGCCTCTCAACTTTGCGAGGACTGTGAACCTGAATGCCCCATTGAGACTACCATTGACACAGTTCCCAGTGCGTCTGACATCCCTCCATGGGGTATGGCACTGTCGCAACAGCTAGACTCCATAGTCCAAAAGTTGCAGTCCCGTCCTTATCCTTACACAGCTGGTGACCACAAACGTCACCGCTCCCACTCCAGCAGGGAAAATTCCCAGCCTTCAGCCCCCCTGCCCACCAGAAGACGGACTAATACAGCCCGTCCCTGGGACGATCTCCCGGCACGTCACCCCTAAGTGACATCAGAACCGGATGCATCTCACCAGAGTGAGTCCATGGACACCCAGGCAATGGTTGACAGCCTCATTGAGGCTGTTAACAAGACGATGAACATTAAGAACGACCATGTCACCACCCCAGAGCACAGCTTCTCGTTCACAAAGGCTAAACATCCTCGTCGAGTCTTCTCTAACCACGAGGAGTTTAACAACATAATCCAGCGACACTGGGACCGGCCAGACAAGCGCAGGCCGCAAGACCATCGAGGCTAAATACCCCTTCACGCCAGACCATCACAAAAGATGGGCTGAGTCACCATCCATTGATTTCCCCCCCCCCCCTCAGTGTCGCGGCTTGCTAACAAAACCTTACTTACTCTCTCCGATAGTTTGTCTATCAAAGACTCCAACGACCGTCAACTAGACAATCTAGCGTGCTCCATTTTTGAGGCCTCAGGAGCAGCCCTCTCTCCCTTGTTCGCTATGACATGGGTAGCCAAAGCAGCGGTGTCCTGGATCCAGTCCTTACGCGAAACACTGCAAGACCCTGACCAGGACCCAGCCGACCTGCTCGAACTACTTACAAGAGCACAGCATTACTTTCTGCTTACGTCCAAAGACGCAGCCAACTGCTCTGCACTAGCAGCAGCAAACGCCATCCCCATACACTGAACCCAATGGCTCAGGGGATGGCACGCAGACTTAACATCAAAAAGATCCCTCAATCTCCCGAACAGCTCCATTCCGCAAAACCAAAACGCTGTTCATCATCTCTGAGGGACCTAGAAAAGGGATGACTACGTCTAAGTCCACATTGGCAAGATGGGTCAGCAACGCAATCCAAGAGTACTACCGCATCAAAGGCATGCCAACTCCAGAAGGAATCAAAGCTCACTCACTCGGATCAGTGGGCACCTCATGGGCCATTCGTCACCAAGCCTCGGCAACTCAGGTTTGCAAGGCCGCAACCTGGTCCAGCCTACATACCTTCACCAAACACTACAACATTCACACCCAAGCCTCTGCAGACGCAAAGCCTAGGTAGAAAAATCTTGCAGGCAGCGGTCGCACATCTGTAAGCAGCTGGCGCATGATGCTCGACCACTACTCAACTAATTCCCACCCTGTGATTGCTTTGGGACGTCTCATGGTCCTGTGTCCCCCAATGATGCGAAGGAGAAACAGGAATTTTTGTGTACTCACCGTAAAATCATTTTCTCCTAGCTCATTGGGGACACAGAACCCACCCTCTAATTCTTCAATAGGCTGTACAGTACATTGTCATACGCTAATTGTACCTAGCCTGTACAGTAGCTTACCTTACGCTATTTGTACCTTATTACTTTACATGCTCTCCTACGGCTTTAGTACTAAACTGAAGGTCTACGCCTACATACGGGTGTATACTGCAGGAAGGAGGGCTTAATTTTAATCTCTACTTAGTGTCGCCTCCTAGTGGCAGAAAAGCATACACCCATGGTCCTGTGTCCCCCAATGATGAGCTAGGAGAAAAGGATTTTACGGTGAGTACACAAAAATCCCTGTTTTGTGGTGCAAGGACCGGAGGCATTCCCCTCTTACACTATCCATTCCGATGGTCATGACTTTTCTCCAGTCAGGACTGCAATCGGCTTGACCCAGAGTTCCCTAAAAGGCCAAATCTCAGCTCTCAGTCCTTTACCAGTACAGGCTTGCAACGCGTCCTCAAGTTAGGACTTTCATCCAAGGAGTATCTCTGTTGGTTCCTCCTCACCGCCAGGGGTGGATTAAGACTAGCCAGGGCCCAGGGCTGTTTAGAAGGTGAGGGCCACCCCGCCAAGAAGTACCATGTGATCGGTCACGTGATTAAGACATAGGGGCACATCTGCAGAAGCTAAAGGAGAAAATTAGTGGTGCACAGTGCCCCGCACATTTATTTTCCACCTTCATATACAGTGCTATAAATAACATAGGGCTATACTTAATAATGCAGGGGTGGAAAATTAATTAATCATAGCTCCTAAATACAGTTGTTTTTCTTGTGGCGATCACATTCATAAGACGCGCCTCAGAATTGGCTGCACTCTCTTGCAGAGAGCCCTTCCTTTTCTTTCATCAGTATAAGGTGGTGCTGCGTCCAGTTCCTACTTTCCTTCCAAAGGTGACCTCTTCCTTCCACCACAACAAAGACATCATACTTCCGTCTTTTTGCCCGGCACCGGTGCACCGTGTGGAGAAGGCTCTGCATACTCTGAACCTTGTGAGAGATCTCAGGTATTTCATATCTAGAACAGCTCCCTTCTTGCAAGGCGGATAATCTGTTCATTTTTCTGGAAGGCCCAGAAAGGGCATGGCAGCCTCTAAAGCCACTCTGGCTCGGTGGATACGTTCTGCCATCCAGGAAGCATATCTGCTGAGTAACGTGCCCATTCCTAGCGGGCTACAAGCGCACTCCACTCGTGCGGTCGGAGCATCCTGGGCCAATCGACACCAGCCATGCGCAGAACAGGTGTGTAAGGCTGCGATCAGGTCCAGCCTACACACTTTAGCAAAGCATTATAAGGTCCATACACAGGCCTCTGGGGACGCAAGCCTTGGTACACGCGTACTTCAGGCGGCGGTAACCCACCTCTCCATGTAGGTGACTCAAGGAGTATAGAATTTTTTTTTTCTCCCTTGGGTTGTGTGCTCTCTTCCCACCCAGGGATTGCTTTTGGGCGTCCCATGGTCCTGTGTCCCCCAATGAGGCGAATGAGAAAAAAAAAGGATTTTTGTGTGTGAAAACCATTAAAAAATTTCACTAAACCATCATTGGGGACACAGCACCCACCCTGTTGCCCGGTTCAGGCATTGTTCTGTTTTTTTGTGTCTTTGAGTTTGCATATTAACTTTGGATGAACTGTGTTTATTGTTCTTCTACTGCTTGGTCACTAAACTGGTAGGGCCTGGCCCAGCCATAGGGTTATACTGCAGGGGAGGAGCGAACTTGTTTTCATATTCACTTAGTGTCAGCCACCTAGAGATGGCAGCATAACACCCATGGTCCTGTGTCTCCCAATGATTGCTCAGAGAAAAAGATTTTACAATGAGTACACACTAAAATTACTCACACTTTCACTCAAAGCTTGCTATTGTGTGCAGTAACCCATTTAATAACTCGTATATACGTTATTACAGTGCATGATTTTTGATTTTATGGAGTATTGTCATGTGTAAGTAAGTACTGGATTATAATATTGAATTGGTGCTGTATCATATAATATTTTGTCTTTGTCCTACTCTGCAATTTTATATACGTTTTTATATAGATTTTGTATTCATTAATACATTTTGATATTCTATTAATAAAGAATATTGCATATACCTCCCAGTGTGTAGTCTGTTTAGGTTGTGTTCCAAGAACCTGTGTATTAGAATTGATTGAGCCTATATATCTGTAATGTATCTATAAGAATGAGATCTTAGTTGCAGTGTGCTTGCTTATGATTAAGAAAAAATCTAAAACATGTAAATTGAGGGCCTTGGCCCTGGGTACTGAAGATTTTATTTATAGCAATCGATTCTAATGAAGAAGAAATTGTAAGGACACTAAGGGCCACTTTACACACACCAACTTATCTGTCCAACTTCTGACCAACTTGCTGGTTGCAGTGAAATCATGGACACATTGCTCCATTTGTACACAGCCACAAAATGGAGCAATGTGTCCATGATTTCACTGCAACCAGCAAATTGGTCAGAAGTTGGACAGATAAGTTGGTGTGTGTAAAGTGGCCCTTAGAGTGCTGGACTTCGTACCTTTAGTGTAGATTCAATACTGTCCCACCTAAATTTCCTTGTTCACCTGCCACAGCCTGTGATGGGGGGAAAATCATGGCTTTTTTTTCTTTAATTTCTTTATCTAGCACGAAAAAATATGAATATTGTGGTGTTTTTTGTTTTTTTTTTCTATTCTTTTTTTGGCTTCCAGAAGGAATCTTGCAATAGTCAAAAGATATATTGCAGATTCCTTATCGAGAACACCACATAGGACTACTATATTTCCGGGATGCACGGTTTCTCGGCTAATACTTGGGTCTGCATTGTATATGCTAGTTCATTCAAATACATTCTCTTAGTACACCCAAGTGGTTATAAGGATTTGCTTAAAGTGGTTGTCCTTGTTAAACAATCTTTTGCCCGTAGGATTAATTACTTGTTTAAAAAAAAAATCAAATTCAGCTTCCCTTATTTTGGACAGCTCCTTTGCTTTGTCTCTGCTACTTTCCCGGTCTCTGACTTCAGCAAGGACATTACGCTGACAGTGCTGCAAAAAAATCCAGTACATTTGGAATCCTTTTATTCTGTGATGCAGCCATGGTAGATTGTAATAAAACACCATTGAATATCATTTAGATGCAATGTTGCAGTGCAACACAATTATGTCAATGTCGATGATTGTTTGCTATCTGGAGCCCTTGCCGTAAAAAAAAGAATAACCTCAACTTATATGAATGACCTCTCCAAAAAGCTCAGGTTAAATGCTTTTAGTGTACATGTAATGCAGTATTTCATTGTATAAACATTTTTGTTAAATTGTATTGTGAAGTTAGATTCATATTATTGTTTTTCTACAGGTGGGGCTGATAAGAGTGTTGTGGTGTTTGATGCCTCATCTCAGCAGATTCTTGCAACTCTTAAAGGCCATACTAAGAAAGTCACCAATGTTGTCTTTCATCCTTCCCAGGTACAGTGTCTTGACATCAAATTAACACCTAGTTCTAATATGATAAGGACCATAAGACATATATTAGTCTCAATATATTTGACATATGTTGAATATGCCTAAATCTTTGTATTTTTTAGGAGTTGGTGTTCTCTGCCTCACCTGACTCAACAATACGTGTGTGGTCTGTGCCCGAGTCCTCTTGCGTTCAAGTGTTAAAAGCCCATGAAGGAGCAGTAACCGGTCTAAGTCTGCATGCAACTGGGGACTACCTTTTGAGCTGTTCAGATGATCAGGTAATTTTGTTCTTTTTGTTAACAAAATTTGTTATTTTTTGCATCTTACAGCTAATGGTCTAGTGGTCTAACCTGACTATTCAAGCTGCTCTCCTACCAATTGTGAAAAAATATATTTAATTTACTGGACCATATGAACAAAAATGTAATGATTACAATATAGCACTCCACCAGCAAAGTGGATAAGTTTTAACCTAACTCCCATATACTGCATTTATTTTTCTTTGTTGATGCAGAGCGAACAGAATCTATGTGAAAATTTTAAATTTGTTGACTGTCAATTTTTGTAGTAGAAACCCACCTTTTTGATGCAGATAATACCTATTCATGTGTTCTTTATGTTTTTACCATGGTTTTAAGCTACGTTCACATGCTGTGTATTTCCTTAGCTTTTGGGGCGCATGTTTTCTCCTTCGCCTCATTGGGGGACACAGACTGTCTGTGTCCCCCAATTAGTGGCTAAGAGAAAAGGATTTTACGGTGAGTACACAAAAATCTCCTTTTTTTTCCGTGTTTTGCGGCCGCACTATTTAGCGCAGTTAAAGAAACGCTGGGCATTTACACACTGCGTTTTTTCCTGCCACATTCATCCCCCAAAAGCGCAGGAGGGATGTGATGTCACACAGGGGAGGAAGAATCCTGTGTTCCTCCCCCGTGTGACGTGTGACAAGCCTTTTGGCTTTCACAGGTTATTAATATACACTGTGAAAGCTAAATAAAAGTAAGCAAAAAGCATTAAAAATAAAAAAAAATTATACTTACCTCTCCGGCGACTGTTCCGGTTACTGTGAACCGAGAAATCTACATCTACTGTGCTGCCAGAACCTTTCAGATCTGTGATTGGCTGGTAGCGATCATGTGGTATCTGACGTGCACACCACATGACCGCTACTGGCCAATTATAGCTGGAAGGTATTGCAAGCAGATCAGAAGTGGATTTTTTGGCTCCCGGGAACAGCCGACGGAGAGGTGAGTTTTTTTTAATGTCTTTTGCTTACTTTTATTTAGTTTTTGCATTGTATATTAATACGCTGTAAAAGCCAAAAGGGCTGTCACATGGGGTAGGTACACAGATTCTTCCTCCCCCAGGTGACATCACATCCTGCAGCGCCACCATTATACGCGCTGGAATTGCGCATAGTCAGAACGGGGAGAATGCACACGCAAAAAAGCATCAACAATTCATATGTTGATTCTTTTTACGAGCGTGCTTTCTCCCATAAAAGTGCGGTGTATATTTACGCAGCGTCTGCACGGCAAAAGTGAAAGTCCATTCATTTTGCCGGCAGACGCAGATATGCTTTTGTGGAAAACCGCAGCGTAAAAAAGCACACAAAAAGCGCGGTGTGTGAACGTATCCTTATGCTAATACATGCTAATCAATACCTGCGTTTTTACTTTCCAGCAAAACCAATGTGTTTTAGGGAAAAGCTGTGCTCACACAAGGTTTCAGTTTCTTTGCAGAAACTGAATCCTGTACAGGTTTTGCTGCATTTTTGGCCGCAGCAAAAATGCCCTCTGTGCACATATTCTAAATCTGCAGGTTACTCTTGTAGCTTGGTATTGTTTTGTTGTTGTTTTTTTTGTACATTTTTACTATATAAATACATAAATATTCACAGGTTTTTAATGGAGAAACACTGCAAATTTCAGTTTTGAAAACGACTGGTAAAATCTGCACTAAAATGTGTTAACTCCAGTCCTAAACCAGAATAGTACGAACAAGCTACCAACAATTTAATTATAAAAGAGGATGTAGCCATGGTAAGGGTACGGACACACTGACGTGAAAGTTGGACGTCTGCAATGCGAGTTTTTCTCGTATTGCAGTCAGACCAATGTTACTCAATGTCTGAGAGCACATTTGCGAGTGTCGGGCGTTTATCGTACTACAAACGGACGAGAAAACAGTCGCAACATGCTGCGACAGTATGCGATTCACGTGCGAGACTCGCCAATGCAAGTCTATGAGTCCCGCAAAAACACGAACCGTCTGAGTCGGACACATTTTTCTCAGTGATACATTATCATTCTGTAGCTGAGAGCACTGTAAAATGTTCCTGCAAATGATTACACAGTAATAGCTGATAAGAAAAAAAATGGATTGCACATGGACAGCACTGGGATGTGATCTGAGAGAAATGTCGGACAGTCGCATAGGAGTTGGATGCAAAACGGACCAAAAATCAGACGATGCTCATACTACTCTCGGATACGTCAATTGAACTGTTTTTTACACGCCAGTGTGTTTCCAACCCAAAAAGATTTCCTTATAGGATGGGGCCTCCCCTGACAAAAACAACCGTATGTAAGGTGTTAGTATCATCTCAGAGGGAACTTTTATTACCATGGGTATATCTTAACTACCGTATATACTCGTGTATAAGCTGACCCGTGTATAAGCCGACCCCCCTACTTTTGCCCCCAAAACCTGGGAAAATCTATTGACTCGCGTATAAGCCGAGGGTGGACCCCAGCAGTGGTATACAGCCCCAGCAGTGGTATACAGGCCCCAGCAGTATGATATACAGCAGCCCCCAGTGGTATATACAGCAGCTCCCAGTGGTATATACAGCAGCCACAGTGGTATATACAGCAGCCCCATTGGTATATACAGCAGCCCCCAGTGGTATATACAGCAGCCCCAGTGGTATTGCAGCCCCTATATACAGCAGCCCCAGTGGTATTGCAGCCCCAGTGGTGTATACAGCAGCCCCAGTGGTATTGCAGCCCCAGTGGTATTGCAGCCCCTATATACAGCAGCCCCAGTGGTGTATACAGCAGCCCCTATATACAGCAGCCCCAGTGGTATTGCAGCCCCAGTGGTGTATACAGCAGCCCCAGTGGTATTGCAGCCCCTATATACAGCAGCCCCAGTGGTATTGCAGCCACACTGGTGTATACAGCAGCCCCAGTGGTAGTTACAGGCAGCCCCAGTAATGCAGGGCTCCCCCCAGCCTGACTCCGGTCACCTGTAAAGCAAATTATACTTATCATTGTCCCACTGCCGTCCGCGCCCGCATCTGCCGACATCGCGATCCTCCATCTTCATGCGTCCTCTTCCTGTGTTCGGCGCCGGCAATGACGTCATTGGCTGCGACGAACACAGGAAACAGGAAGAAGACGCATGAAGATGGAGGATCGCGATGTCGGCAGATGCGGGCGCGGACGGCAGCGGGACAATGATAAGTATAATTTGCTTTACAGGTGACCGGAGTCAGGCTGGGGGGGCCCTGCATTACTGGGGATGCGGGGGCTGCTGTATACCGCTGTATACAGCAGCCCCCGCACTGACTCGCGTATAAGCCGAGGGGGGTACTTTTCAGCCCAATTTTTGGGCTGAAAAACTCGGCTTATACGCAAGTATATACGGTAATTTAACTGGTGTTTGTTTAGAAACTGTACATTAAGCCCACAAGAATAACAGGTGGATGCCTATATACATAACCAGAGTAATATTATGCAGAAAAACTAAGTTTCTCCTTCGCCTCATTGGGGGAGACCGTGGGTGTTATGCTGCTGTCCACTAGGAGGCGACACTAAGCAGAATCTGCAAAAGAGTAACAGTGACTCCTCCTCTGCAGCATACACCCCTGGAACAGGCATTGCCTCACCAGTTTTTGCTTAGTGTCTTAGGAGAGCACACACAAATTTCCTCTCTTCGTTCGATCTCTTGGATTCGAAGAAAAGTGGGCCCGGAGCAGCCCCCGGCATACTCCCTCCTCTCACCACCTTGTGGGCTGCAGAGCTGAGGTTGAGATTTTCCATTTTATAACTTTTATATGCCGTTCCTCCTTGTCCATCCCCCCTTGGGGTTTTGGATTAAGTAGAGATACACACGGACCTCCATGAATCCTCATGCGTCCGTCCTCCTTCTCCAGCCCCTGTGGGTACCTGGCTAGAAGTTGAGAGGCCCCAGCCACCCTCAGGTCGAGAATAGACCCGGACCTCCCTCAGGATAGGGGCTATAGATCCATCCATGATGTCGAGAACAGCATCCCGCTGCCCAGGACCTCCATCTGGATGTGGATAGAAGGATTCCTCCCTAATGGTATTAGGTGGAGGCAGCACCAGGTACAGGCCCTATCTGGGCTACAATCCCTACACCTACAGAGCCACAGCTAGTACTGCGGGCTCAGGGACCTTTGAGGGAAAGTGGGGTGTAATATGGGTCCCCCCCAACCCCCCCGGTAGTACTGCGGACTCTGGGATCTCAGCAGTGACATGGGGTATAATATGGGCTCCCCCCAACCTCCCCTGCTATTTTAGCAGGGACAGGGACTGCGGCAGTACCAATGCCTTCACAATACCATGGGCCAGAAGCCCCTACGCTCCCTGCACAAAGGCCTCAGGCAGGGAGGCAGCCTGGTCCCCGGCAAAGACTAGGAGGCATCCGCCACGCAGGATGCAGCTCCTTCCAGCTTCCCATGCTGCCAGTCACCTGGGGCCCCTGGGGCAGCAGACACATACAGGCAGCAGAACGCAGGAGACACAGCCTTCTGGACCTCCTGCGGGACACAGCGCGGCAGGGCCCAGGCGTTTCGGCGAGGTCCGGGTGTTTTTTGGCCCCCTCCTGGACATCCGCGCCGGCCCGGAGCCATTTGCGGCATGGGGTTTCTAATTTAGGCCGCGGCTTCGGCCTAGTGTGAAGCCGCCGCCTATTGCCTGCCCCCGGCCCGCCTTTGCGGATAGCGTCATAGCAGGGGCGGACCGGACAGCAGCCTCATCATAACGGGGGCGGGACAGCTGTTTCTGGCGCCTCTCGTTCTCTGCGAGAGCTGCTGCGCGCGCTTTCAGGGCTGGACCGCCCCCTCTACAGGCAGTGGCGGCCATTGTCTTCAGGAGAGCACTGTTAGATGCAGTGCACATTCATCCATAGCGGTGGTGCCCTGCTACAGTCACACAAATAAAGGGGATTTAGCAGGGCTCTCTATAGGCTCTATCTAGCAGCAGGACACTACATGCATAGAAGCTCTGTCCTTCATAGAGCTTCCTCCCTGCTGCAGCTGAAAGGTTTTAAGACAATCTGCACAACTAGTGCATTATTGTTTGGGATTTTGAATAACTCAGCAGGGTTTAACCCCTGCGTCAGTCATCAGGCACAGTCCGCATATTATCAGGGTTTCAGCAACGCTTCCCCTGCTGCAGCCCTCATGTAGTGCAGCCGCAGCCTGGTGTCAAGTGTCCTAGAAGTGCCACCTAGCAGCCTTCACCCAAGAGTTAAGGCTGCCCACAGGGACTCTGGAACATACTATCGAGCTATGCTGTGTTCCAGTCACCAGTAGCAATGGCAGGACATCCAGCAGTACTATATCCCACTGCACCTTGTCCGCTTATCTCCGCCATGAATGGTACCATAGGCTACGAGAGGCAGTGCAATAACGTGTTGTGATTTAGAAGGTTATATAAAAAAAAAAAAAAAAAATTGTCAGCATTCAGCACGGTAACTGAGCTAGTCAAATGCAGGTTATTGTCGGCCCACCTAAGGCTACAATTAATGGTCTGCCTTTAGGTACGCATCTGCATTTCACATTTACATGTGTATCTTGCAGTTCACTTCATGGCCGCCAGGCAGCTCGGGTCGTGTCCTCTGGACTATCTGAATCGTAAACCCTCGACGCTACCAATTTTCCTGCGATAATTGTGCCCTCTACCATCGCTAGTAGATTGCCATCTGGTTACGTGAATGGGAAGCGACAGTCCTCATGTGGAGGCCATCACATTTCCTCAATGCCTCTAGATGCCTGTGCGGAGAAGTACGGGTCAAGATTAACCTCAGGTGCTAAGACAGCTGAAGCGCTTCCCATATCCAGGACACATCAAGACTGCCCTTATCACCACCGGTATAACGAATTCCAGTCATTGGAATCGTTAGGAAGGGTCTGAGATATGCTCATTCTCCCAAAGCTCGGTCATCACGCAAAGACCTCTTTAGTGATAGACTTACTGCAGGTTTAGCTAATAGGTTTTTTTCTCGGGCCCCACTATTGAAAACCTCATTGGAGGCTCATATATCCTACAACTATCTAGCAATTGTTAAACTTTCCGCGAATGTTTGCCAGTTCATCTACCGGTATCTGGAATCTAGGTACCATGCACCCCTCGATCCCCTCTGTTGGGGACTCGGGCCAAAAATTGTGTCTGCACAAGTATACCCGGATCCCATCCACACATCTCAAATAAAAAGCTGTCAATCTCATCACTATACCTATATTAGGTATTTCACTTGACAATATCAGGCACATGTCCTCGGCTCCGCCCGCTTCAACAGTGGACCTCACAGTCCCGCGACTGCACTATCCCAATCAATGGGCCCTACGGCCCTCAGCGGGGCGGTGCCATAATCTTCTCCCGTGCAGTCAGTCTTTCTCGACTTAGTAGTCAGGAGTAAATACTATAAGATCAATAGCTCATAAATGCAGCCCGAGGTTGGAAATGGCTATAATGCGTTCCTACGGTCTCTCAGTTATGGACATCTTACTCCTCAATGCATTATTTTAGGAGTCTGAGTACACGGTCCCTGGGCACGTTAAGAGGTACCGGTTTACAGATTACCTTCATGGGACAAAAACCAATTGTAAGGCATAGGTTACACGAACTCCTAGAGTCCCAGCTCTGCTGTGTATTCCTGAAGGCCACACTTTGCAGCATCACATTTGCAGTCTCAGCCATATCGGTTTTTCCCTGACAGCCCTCTGATCCTTCGTTTGGAAATCCACAGTCTCCAGCAATTTCCTCAATCCTTCAGAGCGGCTATAAGAGCCCTACACAGGGTAGTAACAACATGGAAAGCAGTTCCATAAGTGCAGCTGCACCTACTGCCGATTCAACTATCCACGCTCACACATGGTCCAGGACCAAGATATGGAGTGATGTACTCCCATCACAAGGTACAGGCCAGTAGTTCCGTTCACGCCTGTAGGCGTCCCTCGGTCTACGAACATTCGGGCAGTATCTCTGGTACTGAAATCATTCAGTCACCCTCTGACAGTTGGACTTATTGAATACAGTCGGACTACGCCACAGTTGTAGCATATGTCAACCGCCTGGATGGAAACCTCAGTCTCCAAGTGATGACAAATAATCGTCACACCCCTCACCGGGTGGAATTCCGCAATACGGTTCTGGCAGCGGTGCTCATACCAGGCTAGCTTGTCAACAGATGAACTCCGGAATGCGTTCCTTGCATCCAGATGCCCCTGTCAAGGCTGCCAGCACCAGGAAACGACAAAATGTGGTCCTGACGGCCTCACGCCTCATGCTAAGGTTCCATTTTTTCTGATCATCATAATGGGAGACCCAGACAATGGGGTTTAGGGCACTGCCCTCCGGAGGCCACACTAGGTACTACAAGTTTGTAGACACTGCCCCCTCCGCTTATAAACCCCTACCGCAGGGAATATCCTCAGTTTTAAACTTAGTGTGCTCGGAGGATCACACGCTTTGCTTGCACTTCACTGCATACTCACAGCTTACGTGATGGCGTATGAAGACAAGGTAAAAAGGTCCCGTCGGGGACCTCCGGCAGTCTCCCTGCTCACCTTCGGGGAACACGCAGGTTGAGGTACCGGAGGGCCTAGTGCCTGGACATGTGGTGTTCTCCCGGTACGCTGCCGCACTCCTTCCCATCCCCCATGGGGGCTCTGGAAAGTGGGAGATAGGAGCCTTGCACAGCTCCGCTCCGTCCGAGGCCTCCCTAAATGGTGCTTACAGACCGGACTGGAGCCAGCCCAGTCCGAGGCCTCCCTAAATGGTGCTTACAGACCGGACTGGTGCTGCATCCCCCGTCCGAGGCCTCCCTGAATGGTGCTTACAGACCGGACAGGCACTGAGATACCCTGGTGTCTCCGGTGTGCCTGGGGGTAGTGTCGGGACCTGAGGTGTCCTGCCACTCAGACCGCGCGCTACCCTCGGGTCCGCGGTTCTGGCGGTGTGCCCTGTGCTGGGGTCACCCTGGCTGACCGCCCTGTGTACCCACAGGGGCTGCGGCTGTGGGCTTCTGACTTTTGTCTGCAGCCTGGGTATTTGTGTTTATACCTCCCGCGCTGCGGGCTCCGGCGCCTACATTACTGTAATGGCTGCCTGGAGAGTTGTGGAGCAGCCCATGTGATGGGCGTGTGTGTGTGCTTCCCGCGTGTTTCGGCTCCGCCCTCAGCTTATCCTGCGGCGGCCATCTTTCTTCCCCACTTCCCGGCTGGGATCTGTTGAGACTGCTCTGCTGCACTCCCGGGGAGACCAGGTTCATAACCCTCGCGGAGGCTACACACACATCGCTCCCTTCCCCACCGCTTTGAAGCGGTCGGTAAGCCACCGGTGTACCGGTGATTCTTTCCTGTTTTGGCTTGTTTTCCCCTACTGTGGGTATGTCCTCAGGAAAGAAGGGTGCTGCTAAGGCGGCCAGTACCACCTCTGTCTGTGCTACATGCAACGGGACACTGGTTGGGGGGTCCTGCAATAATTGCGGACGTCCAGAAGCCCGGACTGTCACTGCTGAGTCAGCAGCTCCGGTGCTATACCCTGAGGTTCAGGTGATCCCAGGGCCATGGGACACACAGAATAAGATCAATGAATCTATGTTATCCCAATTGTCCTCCATGTCGCAATCCCTGGAGGCACTAACAAGGAGGCTGGAAGGTCCAGCTGCTCCTTCAAGCTACCCCCGGGCGTCTCCGTCTTCCGCTGTGAGACCCCTTAAGCGGGCTCGCCGTGACGAGTCACCCGAGCTCCAGACTCTCTCTGAGGAGGAGCGTCACTCTGAAGGTGGCGAGGATGATGGGGGTTCAATCCTCGGGTCTGTGTCAGAACCACCAGAAGGGGTGGAGGACTTGGTGTCCTCCATCAACGAGACTTTACGTCTCGTGGCACCCCCTGAGGAGGTGGACGTTCACCCGAAGGAGGTCTATCAATGGTTACAACCAGAGGCTAGACCATGTGGCTCTTTCATGGACCACACTAATTTTGGACGGGTGGTTAGAGCACCCAGGGTTCACCCTGGGCGGCGTTATGTCCGCAAATCCAAGGACACTCGCTTCCCCTTTCCACAGGAGGTGCTTCAGGAGTGGTCGCAGTCCCTGAAGGTGGACGCTTCCATGACCAGGATTGCTGCACGCTCCCTTTTCTCTGCCTCTGATAGCTCCTCATTGAAGGACGCAACAGACAGACAGGTCGAACAACTCGCCAAGTCTTCTTATGAGGCTGTAGGGTCTTCTTTTGCCCCTAATTTTGCTGCGGTCTGGACCTTGCAGGCGATCACATCCTGCCTGGATGGTATTGCTGACCTGGCAGGGTCCAGTTCAGAGGTTCTGGCACTTACCGACAGGGCAAGAGCCTATGCGGATTATGCCAGGACGGCGTCCTTGGAGACTGCCACCCACTCTGCTGTAGCCTCGGCCAATGCTATAGCGATCCGCAGGTTGTTGTGGCTGCGTCTATGGGACTCAGATGCCACGTCAAAGAAGATTCTGCAGAATTTTCCATTCTATGGGGACAGGCTTTTTGGTACCGAGCTGGACAAGCTGATCAAGGATTCTGCGGAGTCCAAGATACCACAGAACAAACCTAAGCCACGGTATACCGTGAAAAGGAACCCTAAACAGTGGTCCTTTCGCTCCAGCTCGCAGCCTTCAGCATCTTCCGCTCGCGCGGACCGTGGGGGCAAGCCTTCTACTCAGTGGCGTCCCAAGGGTCGCCAGAAGAAGCCGGCGGGGGCAACAGCTGCCGCTCCCAAACCCGCTTCCGCATGACTCGCTCTCTCTTCCTGCCTCCCCACAGGTGGGGGGTCGTCTGTCCCGATTTCAGGACAGATGGCGTCTCCGCATTCAGGATCAGTGGGTCAGAGACGTAGTCTCGCGAGGTTACAGGATAGAGCTGTCATCCCAGCCCGCACACCGATTCCATCGGTCTGTTCCATCTCCAGAAAAGGCTCAGGCTTTTCATCTGGTGTTGGAGGGACTCCGCAGAGACGGGGTAGTGGTCCCAGTGCCCACTGGGGAGAGGTTCAGGGGTTTTTACTCCGACCTCTTTATCGTCCCAAAGAAGGACGGCTCCTTCCGCCCGGTTCTGGACCTCAAGTTGTTCAACCGTCACGTGTTGGTTCGGAAGTTCCGCATGGAATCCCTGCGCTCCGTGATCGCGGCTGTGTCGCAGGGAGACTTCCTGGCGTCCATAGATATCCGAGACGCTTACCTTCACGTGCCCATTGCACCGGCTCATCAGCGCTGGTTGAGATTCGCAGTGGGGGAAGAACACTTCCATCGGAACACCTGTGTCAGCGAAGCCTGGAGGTGACCATGCAGTCTCTGGAATGGTTTGGGTGGCTTCTCAATATCCAGAAATCCACCCTGGTCCCAACCCAGTCACTGACGTATCTGGGCATGGACTTCCACACGGACTCTGCTCTGGTGTCTCTTCCGCGAGCCAAACAGCTGGCCATCCAATCAGGAGTACACGATCTCCTCCTGTCACCGCACTCATCCCTGCGGGTTTTGATGAAGCTGGTGGGGCGCATGGTGGCAACAATAGAGGCGGTGCCTTTTGCACAGTTTCGCCTCCGTCCTCTGCAACTGGAAATTCTCCAGAGGTGGGACAAGAGGTCGGCCTCTCTGAATCAGCTGGTGGTTCTTTCCCAGACGACCAGGGATTCTCTGCAGTGGTGGCTCCAGCCGAGTCACCTATCACGGGGCCGATCCTTCCTAAAACAGTCATGGTTAGTGGTGACCACCGACGCCAGTCTAAAGGGCTGGGGGCGGTGTTCTTACACCACAGGGCTCAAGGTCTCTGGACACGGTCGGAGTCGACGTTGCAGATCAACGTACTGGAGCTCAGGGCGGTCTATCTAGCACTCCTGGCTTTTCAGGTGTTCCTGTCAGGACAGCCCATTCGGGTTCAGTCCGACAATGCGACAGCCGTCGCCTATATAAATCATCAGGGAGGAACCAGGAGTGCACAGGCCCTAGCGGAAGTCCACCGCATTCTATCATGGGTGGAAGACAACAACTGCTTGATCTCCGCGGTTTACATCCCAGGTGTCGAAAACTGGGAGGCCGATTATCTGAGCAGGCAGGGGATGGACGCCGGAGAATGGTCTCTTCATCCGGACGTCTTCCGGGACATCTGCAGCAGATGGGGCACCCCGGACGTGGATCTGATGGCCTCGCGGCTGAATCATCAGGTGCCACAATACATGGCGAGATCGTGGGACCCTCAGTCTCTGGGGGCAGATGCCCTGATCCTGCGTTGGTCCAGCTTCCAACTACCATATGTTTTCCCACCTCTGGCACTGATTCCCAAGGTTCTGTGGAAAATCAGGACGGAATGCCGCGCAGCCATTCTAGTGGTTCCGGATTGGCCCAGGAGGTCCTGGTATCCGGATCTGTGGCAACTGTCAGGCGGGAATCGGTGGGCTCTTCCAGACCGCGCAGATCTACTCGCGCAAGGCCCCTTCTTCCGCCCCAATTCCAGGGCTCTCAGATTGACTGCATGGCTCTTGAGGCCTGGCTTCTAACGTCCAGGGGATTCTCCCCTACGGTGGTTGCCACTATGAATCGAGCTAGACGGCCCGTATCACGGAAGATATACCACAGAACGTGGAAAATCTTTTTCACCTGGTGTGCCTCTGGTGGACGTTCACCTTGGCCGTTGTCAATACCGACTCTGTTGGCTTTTTTGCAGTCAGGCTTGGAGTTGGGCCTATCCCTCAGTTCCCTGAAGGGTCAGGTATCAGCGCTGTCTGTTCTGTTTGACAGGCGCTTGGCACTTCTCCCAAAGGTTCGTCAATTTCTCCAGGGGGTGTCTCGGGTGGTCCCGCCGTATAGGCGACCGCTGGACCCTTGGGATCTCAACATGGTCCTGGCGGCTCTGCAGAAACCGCCTTTTGAGCCACTGAGAGAAGTTTCCCTCTCTTGTCTGTCACAGAAAGTGGTCTTTCTGGTGACAATTACGTCTCTAAGACGGGTCTCTGAATTGGCTGCACTATCGTGCAAGTCAACCTTTCTGGTGGTTCACCAAGACAAGGTGGTGTTGCGCCCGCGGGCAGAATTCTTGCCAAAGGTGGTTTCCACTTTTCACTTGAACCAAGAGATTGTTCTTCCATCGTTCTGTCCTGCCCCTGTTCATCAGGTTGAGCGCGACCTCCACACTCTGGACCTCGTACGGGCTGTACGCATTTATGTGTCCAGGACTGCCTCCTTTCGGAGTTCGGACTCCTTGTTTGTGCTGACGGCAGGTTGCTGTAAGGGGTCCGCGGCGTCAAAATCGACCTTGGCCAGATGGATCAAGGCACCGATTCAAGAGGCCTACCGTTCTTCTGGTTTGCCTCTCCCGGTGGGCTTGAAGGCGCACTCGACCAGAGCTGTCAGTGCTTCCTGGGCTTTGCGACATCGCGCTTCTGCGCTACAGGTGTGTCAGGCGGCCACTTGGTCCAGCCTGCACACTTTCTCTAAGCACTATATGGTGCATGCCCATGCCTCTGCGGATGCAAGTTTGGGCAGGCGGGTCCTCCAGGCGGCGGTTGCCCACCTTTGAGGGGGACCGTATATGTCAACGTCTTTTTGAGGACCTCTTCCCGCCCTGGGGTTTGCTTTAGGACATCCCCATTGTCTGGGTCTCCCATTATGATGATCAGAAAAAAGAGAATTTTGTTTACGTACCGTAAATTCTTTTTTCTTGAATCATCAATGGGAGACCCAGCACCCACCCAGTTGTTCCGTTGGATGTTTTGCATTTGACCTGTTCCCAGTTGGGCCAGTTTATTCCGGGTTGTTGGACCGTCTGTACGCGGTTTCTTTCCCGATGTTTCGGGTGTGGTTTATGTTGTCTCCTCGCAGCTTATGGACCAAACTGAGGATATTCCCTGCGGTAGGGGTTTATAAGCGGAGGGGGCGGTGTCTACAAACTTGTAGTACCTAGTGTGGCCTCCGGAGGGCAGTGCCCTAAACCCCATTGTCTGGGTCTCCCATTGATGATTCAAGAAAAAAGAATTTACGGTACGTAAACAAAATTCTCTTTTTTTTTTCTAGTAGGTCCTAGGTTCAGCAGCCATAGGACAGAGGTACTAGTCCAAGATGGACCTGTATTTTTCTGTCTTCCCTATATTCTTTTCCACTATCAGAATAGTGCGGAGGGTTAAAAAGGAATGTCACTGGATCATCCCTGTGTTCTCAAGCGGGCCCAGATGCATTTGGATGCAAGATCGTCCAATTCATACCGGCAGTACTAGGACGACTAACAGACAGTCCAGACCTGCTCTCTCAGGACCAGTTCTCCCTCGGAATTTCTCAACTCTGACGTTCGTGGCATAACCTTGACGCCTGGAATCTACACCAGGAATTTTATTCCCTGAATATTGTAGTGACCACAGTCACAGCAAGTATACCAACCTTCTCGACTATATACCTCGCGGGCGATCGGGTTGTTTATCTTTAGTGCCAAGCACACATATGGGTCATTTTCCTTGACCCTATTTCATACCAAGAACTTTTCTTTTCTTACACTCAGACCTAGACTCAGGTCTGCCTTTGAGATATCTCACACAGCAGGTTTTCAGCCTGTTTTACTTTCTTACAAGAACTTCTTGTCACCAGGTCTCCATGAAAACCCTTTTATTCAAAGGGTCTCCTTTTTAAGGTCTTCACTATTCCCGTGATATCGGTTCTTCGTCCTCTCGGCTCTATAACAGCCACCTTTTTGGCCTCTAGGGGTTTTACCCTTAGCATTTTCATCCAGAAAGTAATATGTTTAGGTGGCAATTCAGCGCTCTCATGTAAACCATCTTGTCTGGTCCTCTACATGAACAAGACTGTCCTACAGTGATACATCCTGCTTCTCAGACGGTATACTCCTTCCACCTCAATGATTGTGTCTCTGCCATCGCTGAGCCCGACTCCCATTCGGGCTGGCCGTAGAGAACCTACATAGGCAGGATTTTGTCAAGTCCTTACGCATCTAAGCATCCAGGACCAATGCCTCTTCAAGAGGTCGGATTCCCCGTTTTTCCTTATTCCAGGAGGAAGAAATAATCACTTATCAGCATATAAGGCTCCTTTGAGCTAGTGGATTAGTCTAACCAATCAAGACGCTTATAACATAGAAACCTCATTCATTCCCGCAGTGTTACAGCACCTTCGATTACGGCCATGAGGGCTTCTTAGGCCGTTCGACACCAAGTGTCGCCATAATGAGTGTATAGACAGCCAAAGAAGTTGGCTTACGCACATACTCAATTCTCTACAGGGCTTACACTCATCCCTCGACAATGCAGGTCTGGGTAGACGTGCGCTACAGGCGACAGCAGCACGCTTGTAGGTGCATAGTTCCTCACTGACCAATTTCAGTGTGGCTAGTTTCATTACTTTTTCCCACCCAGGGACTGCTTTAGGACGTCCCACGGTCTGTGTCCCCCAATGAGGCGAAGGAGAAAAGGAGATTTTTGTGTACTCACCGTAAAATCCTTTTCTCTTAGCCTCTAATTGGGGGACACAGCACCCACCCTGGTTTTCTTGTGGGTTCTGTTTCACAGTTCTTAGTAGCTTTTTAGCTGTTATATGGTTGACATTGTTCCACAGTTCTTACGCAGTTTTCAGCTGTTAACATGTTGACTCATGTTTGCATTGATCATGTTTTAACTGTCGAATGCTTGAACTTGGCCTGTTTTTCGTCACAGGCCTTGTAGTATTGTGGGCCTGTCTAGTGACAGGTCGTGTTATACATTATTGTTCTGTCGATTCTTCATGGGTTGCGCACGTGCCTGTGTAGCCACAGGTTTTGTTGTAGTAATATTACTTCTAATACCCCGTGATTAACTTGTTAGTTATATCTGTCTACACAGGTTCCTGTGTGGTTACGGGCTCTATCTTTACTGTATTATATATTAACTCTCCTACTGCTTTAGCACAAAACTGGTGAGGCAATGCCTGTTCCAGGGGTGTATGCTGCAGAGGAGGAGTCACTGTTACTCTTTTGCAGATTCTGCTTAGTGTCGCCTCCTAGTGGACAGCAGCATAACACCCACGGTCTGTGTCCCCCAATTAGAGGCTAAGAGAAAAGGATTTTACGGTGAGTACACAAAAATCTCCTTTTTAGAATATACAAATATAGAACTCTTAAAATTTGACCTTTAATTATAAAATTTTATAAGATGTATAAGTAGAATGAATCTTCGGTTTGACATGAAATATTGAAATTGGATATCCTAAAGCTTAAAAACAAGGCCTTAGTATTTCTCTATTTATCACCCTATTCTAATGTGTATTTTGGGGGCTTGATGAAAAAAGGGAAAGACTAGAGACCAGCCTACAATCACAATTCAATAATCCCATCAATTGGCACAGTTCATATATTAAGGCAAACATCCATCTCCTCAATTTCCCTGAATCCGATATCGACTCTGACTCCACAGACCTGAATTTTATCAATGATTCAAAAGTATGACCAAACAACATGCAAAAAATATGCACAGTTCTATGCAAAATTTTAGTTGCTAGTGCAAACAAAATGGGGCAAATTTAGAGTTTAAAATAGAATTATTAGGGGTTTTTTTTGTTTGTATTTTATTGGAAAAAAAAAAAAAAAATTGAATAAAGGCAAAATCTAAATTGCATCAATACTCAGTTTAACCTCCATTTGTCTTCAAAATCAGATTAAGCCTCAATTCTTTTAGGCACACTTGCACATAGCTTTTGAAAACCTCTGCAGGGAGGATGTTCCTAACATTTTGGGGAACTAACCACAGATCTTCTATGATTAAATGAAATTCAGAGATGTTTTAGGACTTACAGTGCAAAACGTTCTCTTTATTCAGCAGCTTCAAGAAGATCTTTGAGCCAAGCTGGTTGATTCTGCAAGAAACATATGCTTGTCTCAGAGATCTTCTTGAAATTGCTAGTAAAAGCAAATTGTACATTGTGAGTGGCAAGACTTCTCAGAAAGTCTTTACTTTTCCATGTACCCCACCTATATTGGTGGAGTACTGATCACTTTAGATTTATTACTTCTATTGTTGAAGGTTTGCACAAATCCTTCTGTCTTCATGTAATCCCAGACAGACTTGCTGTTGAGATCAGAGCTCTATGGGGAGAATACCATCACTTCCAGGATGCCTTGTTTTTTTTTTTGCTGAAGATAGTTCTTAATGATGTTGGCTGTAAATTTGGGGTCATAGTCCTGCTGTAGAATTGATATTGAGCCAATCAGTCGCCTCCCTTATGGTTTTGTATGATGGATAATTATCTGCCTGTGTTTCTCAGCATTGAGCATATAATTAATCTTAGCCATAGCTCAGCTCCATTTTTAAAAAGGCAACCCCAAACTTACAAGAAGTCTACACCATGTTTTACTGTAGCCTGCAGACACTCATTATTATACTGCTTTCTATTGCTTAACTGAACAAAATGCCTCCTATCATAGCCTAGTTTACATTTTAACTCCTGACAGAGCACTTACTGTCTTATTTATGCATATTTGAGTCAGTTTGTCTTGCTTGCAATTGTAAGGTATGCCTTTCTGGCCACTATCCTTCCATGAAGACCGTTTCACCTTCGCCTCATTGGGGGACACAGGACCATGGGTGTTATGCTGCTGTCCACTAGGAGGTGACACTAGGCAGAATTTGGAAAAGTTTAACAGTGGCTCCTCCTCTGCAGTATACCCCTGGAGCAGGCACTGCCTTAACCAGTTTTTGCTTAATATCATTAGGAGGAACACTGAAATTTTATTTTTCCTCAAAATTTTTTTTTTTTTTTTTTTTAACGTTTAATTTTTCCTTCAAGATGAAGAAAAGTGGGTCTTTGACGGGACTCCCAGCATGCTCCTTCCTCGGCTCTCCACTTTTGGGGACGCGTGGTTGAAGTTGAGATGTCGATCCACATGCCGCTCCTTCCTCAGCAACCCACAGTTGGGGTGCTGGGTCGAAGTCGAGATGATGGTCCTCCTTCCCTTGGTCCCCACTTTTGGGGTCTCTGGGTTGAGATCGAGGATGTTCAGCTATTTACTAAAACTTTTTTCAAATCCTGTGATGCGAATAGTTTTCTGGAATATAATAATGGTCACTATAGAAAGTGGATTTCCAACATACCAGGGAATCAGTTTAGGGTCATTCCATGTCAAGTGAACCAATGATTACTACCTCTATATTTTTAATTCTTTTGAGATTCAGTTATTTGATAATAGCATGTCAGACAATGCAAAATGTGAAGAGAAAACATTTCTAAAAAAATTTTTTTTATTTTTAATTGATTTTTAAAGTTTGGGAAAAGTGCGAATTTCAGTGTGGCCTGCCTCTACATTTCTCCTCATAACTCAGACTAGAAATAAGATAGAGAAAGAAAATAAACACCAATCTACTCAGAACTATACAGTCTTCACAAAAGTCTCTTTGTTAATATTTTACCCATGCGAACAGAAATGCAAAATTTTAAAACGCATTTCCGAATAAAACGTAGAATTTAAAAATTCCCATAAATGCACATGTGCCTGCTTTGCTCTTAGCCACATCTGTACCAAAATTCAAGTTGGGATCACAATGGGATCATATTTTAAAATATTTAACTATTATAGCGTCAATGGGTCACTCATTCCATATCAAGTGATCTAAATGTTAATATTTTTTTTACCTGACGCCTTTAGATTTTTAAAAAATTTTTCTCTATATGAAGTACAACTTTAGTTAATTACAAATTAAAAGTTTTGATTTTTTTTCTTCATCAGTTAATTTTTAACAGTTTTTAAAGTTTTGAAAAAGCGCGAATTTTGGCCTGGTATGGCTTAACGTTTATCATATCTCAGGCTAGAATTAAGATAAAGAGGTGGGAGAAGCATCATGTTTCTCAGAACGGTACTGGCTTTCATTTGATATGTCACATGACTGTTTCTTAATATTTTGTTAATAACCTGCATATTCATAAAGGCTCATCAACATAATGAGCTGGTCTATGACTCACTGAAAGTCTTATCACATACACAATCTGACAAGATAATGGGAATCTATAGAACCGTTACTATGCTCAACAGCTCAGACCACTTTGTTCTGTAAAGAACAGTATAGATGATAGCAACAAAATATAACAAAATTATTAACAAAATATTAAGAAACAGTCTTGTGACATCTCAAATGAAAACCCGTACCGTTCAGGGACCTTATTATCTATATTATCTTTGATGTTAGAAAGTGATTTATTCAAATTCTCTATTGTTAAATCAGGATTTATAAAATCCTGTGGGTTGGAAGTTCCCAGGTCTTCACAATGTTCTGCCTGCAGAGGATTTTTCTTCTTTGCAAGTTTCTTTCTACAACTGTCACAAATCTTCATGCTGCGTTGAATGATGGATTTATATCAAATCTCCATTCTTGGACTGGCTTAAGATTTTTTTCTTGTTGTGTGTCCAGTTTTTAATACATTATAAAATGCTGTATGTTGAGAAGTAGCAACTATTGCAGTGTGAGAAAAATACAGTAAATATTAAGTAAGGAAGATGGGTAATAAAAATAAAGATTTACAGTACACTTGAGATAGAACTGTGTTACTATAAAGTGAGTATTAGGGCTAGAGGACACACAACCTTTTCTGTCTGCGGATAAACGCTGCTGTTTTGGCAGCTTTTTTCTGCTGAGTTTTCACTATATCTGCATTAGTTTTTTTAATCCCTAGTGAAAACGATGGCAGCTTTTTTTTTATATATGGTGATAAATGCTGCGTTTATTGCAGCGATCAAAAATTAGTGCAAGCAATGATTTACTCGCTCTGAGTGTTTAAAAAAACACTGCATGTGTTTAACCCCGTTATTTCTAGCCCGAGATATGATAAAAAATGTAAAGCCGTACCAGGCCAAAATTCACACTTTTTTGAAACTTTAAAAATCTGTAAAAAAAAATTAACTGATGAAGAAAAAAAATCAAAACTGTTAATTTGTAATTAACTAAATTTGTACTTCATATAGAAAAAAAATGTAAAAAATCTAGACGTCAGGTAAAAATATATTCATATTTAGATCACTTGATATGGAATGATCCATTGACGCTATAATAGTTAAATATTTTAAAATATGATCCCAATGCGATCCCAACTTGAATTTTGGTACAGATGTGGCTAAGAGCATAGCAGGCACATGTGCATTTTTGGGAACTTTTAAATTATACAATTTTTCAGAAATGAGTTTTACAATTTTGCATTTGCATTCGCATGCATAAAACATTAACAAAGGTACTCTTGTGACATATCTGGTGAAAGACTGTACAGTTCTGAGTAGAATGGGGTTTTTTGTTTCTCCATCTTATTTCTAGGCCGAGATATGAGAGAAAATGTAAAGTCACACCTGGCTAAAATTTGCACTTTTTATAAACCTTAATCTAAAAAATTAACTGATGAAGAAAAAAATTCAAAACTTTTTATTTGTAATTAACTAAAGTTCTACTTCATATAGAAAAAAAAATCTAAAGACGTCAGGTAAAAAAAATATTCAGATTTGGATCACTTGATATGGAATGAGCCATTAGGAGAATTAGAAAAAATTGTAGTCTAACATCAGACTTTAAAATGCAATCCACCATTTTGTGGGATAGATTTTTGGATAAGAGCTTTGTTGGATAAAACATATAAAGAAAGTGCTGATCTCACACAAGATTCACTCATTGTACTGAGAAAAATGTCTGAGTGATCCATCTGAGCCACAATTGTACATAAAAATTCTTTTTTAGACAACATGAAAGGATTCATCTTATTCTGAAGGAGCATTGGGGAATACTTCTCAAACATCTCCCGTAATATACCGGGGATGACTTTTAGGAGGGCTCCCACTTTGAGGAACTTGGCAGGCCCCAGCCGCATCAGAGAAATACCACAGGTCGGCAAGCCAAGTTGTACTTTGAAGGTTAGGGCGTATAAATGTGGCTCTAAAAAATGTCAGTGTTGTGGCATTATTTCAGACAGTACTATACAATTTAGTTCCCACGTGACTAAAGAGAAATTTAACATCAAATATCACTTAAATTGTCTGTCCAGCTATGTAGTATATTTGATCAGTTGCATTTGCGGTAAACAATATGTGGGGAGGACCTCACAAGAATTGCATTTGAGAATGAATTCCCATAGATATAATGTATAAGAGGGCCTCCTCACCCAGGGGCTCTCACAGCATTGCACATTAAAACATGATACAAAAAAATGGTGGTACAATTAATTCCCATTGATTATATTCCTGTAGGGACTCCCAATCGTGATACAGCTTTATCATGGAGAGAGACCTACTGGATATATAAAATGAACTCATTGAACCCTTATGGTCTCAATGAGCTATCAGATCTGTTTAAGTTGGGATTTGAATACATCTGTACATTATATATCTGCAGACCGGTTGAGGATTGAGTTCCCCCAGGTTTCAGCTGAATATGTGCGGAGCTACAATTGTGTTTCATTGTGTACAATGTAGTAAAAGGGAAATTGTGACTCAGTTTGCGGTAGTTTCATTCCCTGGCAATTAGAGTTGTAACTATATGAGAATGGGAGGAATAATTGCAGTAAGGTTGGGGGGTCAGGACATAAATAAGGGTCTTTAGGGACTAGTAGAAATATATGACTTCTTGCTTTATTCTTATATAAATAGATTTGATTGTTATACTTCACACACTTCACTTAGTATCAAATAGATTGTGTGGGGAGGTTTTATGAGAAATTCATTACAGGTTCTGTGGGTCAAGAGGTTGAGCGACGAGAAACCTCAGAAGTGATCCTAGATGTGGTATTAGAAATAAGTGAGTACGAATCCCATGAATGTCTTTGTCCTTTTTCATTATACCCTGAGGGATTGTGTAACAATTTGATGTAGAGGAATGTGAGTAATGCTGCAATGTGGAATGAGAGGCTGAGAATTGAAGGTATTATTAGTGTGTCAGCGACCTTTTAGTGTTAGTATGAATCACATGAGCGGTTTTATGATATAATTCGTTTCTAAATAGGATTTGATGTATTTATTAATTTTGAATAATTTTATAGGATGAGAGGTTGTAATTTATTGGGACTAATTTGCAAATGGAATATTTTTATAAATGATATAATATGGAGATCATGAATGCAGATGAATATAAATGTGTGAGTTTGTTTTATATAATTATAATTGTAGGTCTCAGTTTTATGTTATAATGATGGTGTGTAGTAATTTGTATACTATAATGATGATGTTTAATGGTTTTAAATGAGTGTTTTTCTCTGCTATGACGTGCATTGCATTGTGACATCATATACGGATCCTTTATATCGCTGGATTATGATGGAGCATGTAACAACAGCTTTTTACTCCTGATGAAGTGCGCAGTCGGCGCACGAAATGTGTTGAGAATAAAGATACTGCTGGACAATACAATCGATCAAGATCCTTTTTATTGCTGAACAGCGCAGAATTTCACCCATACTTTTTTATTTATTGGTTTATATCTACACACAATTACATGAAGACTGCAGCTAAACTCTGCCCTTCTCCCCCCTCCCTTCTCTGTCTGCTGTGAATGAGTCACACAACAGACAGATCAGAGAGGAGGCAGGACTGTTTCGTGAAGCATGAATATTCAATCATTGAGTGGGATTGGGCAACAGAGAAATCACTGTGACATGTGAAATGAATCTTTTATTTTGAAGTTTTCAGAAGATAGGAGGGAAATATAAATCATAGAAATACATGAATAGAGCAAGCTCCTGTCCAATTCCTGCTCCTTTACGCCTATCTAATGCCCCCCTCCACTACTCTCCTCTCTTTCAAAGCCCACTCTGTCCGCATCTTCTCTCCCTGCAACCTTCAGCTGACTGTCATTTACTGCCCCCCTGGATCCATCTCCTCCTTCCTTGACCATTTCACCACCTGGGTAATTCACTTCCTTTCTGTGGACATCCCCACTATCATCATGGGTGACTTCAATATCCCCATTGACACTTTCCACGCAGCCGCCTCTAAACTCATTTCACGGCTACTTCCTTTGGGCTCTCCCAATGGTCATGTGCCACTCACAAAGATGGCCACACGCTAGACCTCATCTTCACCCGCCTTTGCTTTTTCCCTAACCTCATAAACTCACCCCTTCCCCTGTCTGACCACAGTCTATTGACTTTCTCCTTCCTCTCCTCCCCTACTACACTACCCCCTCTCCGCAAACTCTGTCATCCTCGCAGAAACCTAAATTACATTGATTTACACTTATTCTCAGCATCCCTTCTCCCACTCGCCGACATAGCTTCCGTACGCGACGCAGTCGCTGCCACCACCCTATATAACTCCACAATAACTACGGCCTCCGCCCCCTCACATATAACACTCCTCACACAAACGGGCAACCCTGGCACACCACCCTCACTCAAGACCTGAGACGGGCTTCCAGAGTAGTCGAGAGGAGATGGAAGTAATCTCATTCCACCGGGCACTTTGCATTGTTCAAGCAGTCCATCACTTAACTTCAAGTCCACACTCACTGCTGCAAAACAAGCCGCCTTCTCATCCCTATTAACCTTCCTGTCCCACAATCCCAAGCAGCTTTTTAAAACTTTCAATTCTTTACTCTATCTGCCCGCTTCTCCTTCCTCTCCCCTTATCTCTGCTGAGGACTTTGCCTCCTTCTTCAAGCAGAAGTTCGGTAAAATCAGAGACAGCTTTGACCCACTGTCCCCACAGTTTCCCCTTTCACCTACACTGCCCTTTCCCTCCATCAGCTGCTTCTCCCCGTAACTAAAGACAAGCTCTCCTACATTCTGTCAAAATCACACCTTACCACCAGTGCCCACGACCCACTCCCATCCCACCTCATTCCCAGCCTCATCCCAGTCTTCACCCCAACCCTAACCCATCTCTTCAACTTATCACTTACTACTGGCATCTTCCCCTCAGCCTTCAAACATGCCTTGATCTCACCCATCCTCAAAAAACCCTCCCTCAACCCAACTTCTGTTTCTAACTATTGCCCCATATCTCTTCTCCCCTTCGCCTCTAAACTACTTGAACAACACGTCCATTCAGAACTATCCTTCCACCTCTCCTCCTCCTCCCTCTTTAACCGCCTACAATCTGGTTTCCGACCCCACCACTCCACCGAAACAGCCCTAACCAAAGTCACCCAGGACCTACCAAGTGCAAGCGACATAACTCTGTCGTCCTCCTCCTCAACATATCTGCCGCCTTCGACACTGTTGACCATTCCCACCTACTCCAGATCCTGGAATCTCTTGGCATCACTGACCTAGCCCTCTCCTGCATCTGGTCATACCTAACAGACCAGACTTTCAGCGTCACAGACTCCCACACCTTCTCTTCGCCCTACCCCATATCTGTGGATGTCCTCCAAGGCTCGGTTCTGGGACCACTACTCTTCTCCATCTACACTCTTGGCCTAGGACACTTCATTGAGTCCCATGGCCTCCAGTACCATATCTACGCCGAAGACACCCAGATCTACCTGTCTGGGCCCGACATCACCTCCCTACTATCCAAAATGCCACAATGCCTGTCCGCCATCTCATCCTTCTTCTCTACTCTCTTCCTTAAACTCTGAACATGGACACAACTGAGTTCATCGTCTTTCCCCCCCCCCCCCCAAGTCGCTCTCCCCCCACTACCCAACTTATCCATCACTGCTCACTCTCCCCAGTTCCAACGCCAAATGTCTCGGGGTAATCCTTGACTCTTCCCTCTCCTTCAAACATTTCCCGGATTCGCACTTTCCTTGACCACAACACTGCTAAAACACTTATTTACGCTCTCATCTCCCGCGTAGACTACTGCAACCTCCTGCTTAACGGCCTCCCCGCTACCTCCCTTGCACCTCTCCAATCCGTCCTAAACTCCGCTGCCCGACTAATCCACCTGTCTCCCCGCTACTCCCCTTTCCCCTCCCTCTGCCAAAGCCCTTCACTGGCTTCCCACATCTCAGACATCCCGGTTTAAAACACTAACCATGACATACAATGCCATCCACAACCTGTCCCCTCCATACATCTCACATGGTTTTCCGATACCTACCCTCATGCACCCTACGCTCCTTCCAAGAGCTCCTTCTCTACTCTACTCTCGTTTCCTCCTCTCACAACCGCATACAAGATTTCTCCCGATCATCTGCTATACTCTGGAACTCTTTCCCCCAACACATCAGACACTCTCTTTCTCTGGGAACCTTCAAAAGAAACCTGAAGACCCACCTCTTCCGTCAAGCCTACAACCTACAATGAGACCTGTTTCACTGCACCATCTCACTATAGGCACTACCCCCTCCTACTGTATCCCCACCCGTCACTCTTAGACTGTGATCCCTCGCGGACAGGGTCCTCTCTCCCCTCCTGTATCTGTATGACCTGATTGTCCATATATATTGTACTTGTCCTCGTCTACCCTTTTCATATGTAAAGCGCCATGGAATTAAATGGCGCTATATAAATAAATAATAATAGCTTAGAGAAAGGAATTACAAAATGATAGCAGTTACACATATGGAATTTTGGCATGACCGTTTTCCTTTAATAGAGGACACTTATTTTCAATGTATTTACTGACTGATACAGCTAGTCAAATTGTACTACACGTCCCAAGTCTATTGCCTGTGGGCATGAAAGTCCCACAGAGGAGTAAGGAAACCCACAAATGGTAGAGAGCCATAAAAATCAGATTGTAGGCTAGTATGCAGGGCTAGTGTGCAAAGCTACTTTTAGGCAAATACTAATACATAATTCTGTTACATTTGTGGTGAATATACACTGCCAAAACATAGAAGAAACATAACAGACTTCGTTAAAAAAGTGTATTTTGCCTATTTTGGGGTTATGCTTGGGGACCAAGACAAGTTTTGGGCACCACACATAGTGTGCAAAGCATGTATCGAATTATTACGAAAATGGAGCAAAGGACAAAGAACAAGCTTCAAATTTGGTGTTCCAATGGTGTGGAGAGAGCAAAAAAATCATCATGATGACTGTTATTTCTGTGCAGTGCAAGTACAAGGATTCAATAAGCATAAGAAACGAAAATGGGAGTATCCTAACATGGAATCTGCAAGAAGGCCTGTCCCTCATTGTGAAGATGTGCCTGTACCTGTGTTTACCATGTTACCTGACCTTCCCCCACCTGATGATGACGATGAAATGCAGGGTATGGAGCTAAGCATTAGTTCTGGAAGTGAACTAGAATATGAAGGAAGTTTCAGAACACCTACGCAATTTACCCAAGGAGAGCTCAACGATCTAATAAGAGACCTCAACCTCTCAAAAAGTGCATCCGAACTTTTAGCTTCAAGGCTAAGTGAAAAAAATTGTCTGACGCCTGGAACTAAAATTACATCTTACAGGACCAGAGAAGAAGCACTTCTTCCATTTTTCTGTGAAGATGACCTACTTGTATATTGTAAGGATATTCCTGGCCTGATGCTGCAAATGGGTTTACAAGTATATCGTCCTGTAGACTGGAGGCTTTTCATAGATAGTTCTAAAAGGAGTTTGAAATGTGTTTTGTTGAACAATGGCAATCAGTGTGCATCTCTTCCAGTAGCTCACTCAACTAAACTTGCAGAACAATACCAAAATGTCAAAATGGTCTTAGAGAAACTGTGCTACCATGAACATTCGTGGCTGATATGTGTTGATTTAAAAATGGTCAACTTTTTACTTGGACAGCAAAGTGGATACACAAAGTATCCTTGCTTCATCTGCATGTGGGATAGTAGAGCAAAACATCAGCACTGGGAGAAACTGAATTGGCCTCCAAGGGACACCTTGACAGTAGGAGCATCAAACATAGTGAACGAACCTTTGGTGGACAGGGAAAAAATCATTCTACCACCACTTCACATAAAGTTAGGATTAATGAAGCAGTTCGTCAAGGCATTAGACAAAGATGGTAATTGCTTCATGTACATCTGCAGATCTTTCCCTGGTCTTAGTAGCGAAAAACTGAAGGCAGGAATCTTTGATGGTCCTCAAATTCGGAAACTCATTAAAGATTCAAATTTTCCTAAGGAAATGAATGACATTGAAGCTGCTGCATGGTGTAGTTTTGTGTTGGTAGTGAAGAACTTCTTGGGAAATCAAAAGGCAGACAATTATGAAGAACTGGTACAAAAACATGCTATTGAGATTTAGAAATCTGGGTGTACACATGAGCATTAAATTGCATTATCTTCACAGTCACTTGGACAGATTTCCAGAAAACCTTGGAGATTTTAGCGAAGAACAAGGGGAGAGATTTCATCAGGATATTATGGTGATGGAGGAAAGGTACCAAGGCAGATGGGACAGACATATGATGGCTGATTACTGCTGGAATCTACAGCGTGACTGCCCCAATAGCTCACATAGAAGAAAATCATATAAAAAGCGCTTTTCCAGCGATTAAATGTCTATCTTTCATGTCTTGTTCATTTTTGAAGATTACTTTCTAAAACTAGTTAAAATAAACTAAAATCAACATTTACTTTGTTAAATTTATTGTATTCATGACAATATCAATAAAGTTAATGCGCGTGTAGCAAATTACGTCTTTTTTTTTACACATTTTACGAAAAATCTCAAAAACTTGAGCCAATCTGGCAAAACTGATGACATATTCAGAATCCGCACCCCAAAGTTACCCTAAATTCAATGAAATATCTTTGGCACCAAAAATGCTGTTGACCAGTGTTATCCATCATACAAAACAGAGTCCAATAATATCAATAGCTGTAAAGCTTATCAAAATGCAATATAAATAAGTTGCCAATGGGGAAAAAAGTGTCAAAAAGCAACTTGGAGCAAAATGGTCCCACAAGGGTAGAATATTACCAGAGGAAAGGTTTGTCAGATTGTGCCCAGAAGGTGCCCCCTCCTCCCCCCCAAAGAGTAGAAAACCCCATGCATTTCGTTATGATAACTTCACCAGGGGAGAGCAGATTTTTGGGATGGCTTCAGGCCTTTTGCTTGGGGGGTAGGGCATAATTATGGGCCTCAGCAAGCCTAGAATACCAGCCTCAAACACCCTGGTCTTACCTTGGCTGGTAACCAAAAATGGGTTGGAGCAAACACTTTTTTATAATTATTTTTTTATTTAAGTAATTAAAAAAAATGGGCTCACCTATATTTTTGATTGCCAGCCAAGGTAAAACTAGGCAGCAGAGGGTGACAGCCCACAGCTGGCTGCTTTATCTTCACTGAGAATCAAATATATGGGGAACTGCTATGCAATTTTTTTTTTAATTTATTTTTACACCCTTATGATGCAAGGTTCATTGCCAATGACAACTAATCAGTAGAAGAAGAAAGAAACAGCGCCTCTCATGCCACGGGTGTAGTTAATTCAACTTTGCTTTATTCCACACATCATAAGGCACGACGTTTCGGACCTTACATGGTCCTTTATCAAGTACTTGATAAAGGACCATGTAAGGTCCGAAACGTCGTGCCTTATGATGTGTGGAATAAAGCAAAGTTGAATTAACTACACCTGTGGCATGAGAGGCGCTATTTCTTTCTTCTTCTACTGATTATGTGAGTATCCAGGTTGGACTCCCTGGTATTTGAAACTTGCGCCCATTTGGGACTATACATCACTATATGAAGATATAGAGGGTCCCTACGATCATAGGTGCTGTGAACCTTAATTGTTTTGTGCCAATAACAACTAGTCACAGTCGCCAGCACAATGGGTGGGGACAATAGCCAATCACTGACACTGTCACAGAGAAACAGCGTCTATTCTAATTGAATCAATCGTATTCAGGTTTATGTGAAGGAGTCTTGGATAGTTTAACTCATCCGCACAGACATTATAAGACTCTCCAAAGAAAGAGCAATGTATTAACTGAAAATCTCATATTGATGTACAATGCAACAGGTAGAAAGTGATTCCTCCCAGACCAGAAAGACATGTTGCATCTCTAAGATGGATGACAGGAACAAACATGGGGAAACAGGCAGGAGTAACAGACATCACAGGAGGAACATGGAGAGGGAAGGGACAAAATACTAATAAAGCAATGCTTCTGCCTAGCAACACAGAAAATGCTATACACCGCACTAAAACCTAGAATAATTTCCAATCCTGGGCCATGGCAGCATCTGTGATTGGCTGTTGGAGCCAGTGCAGTGAATAAAGATGGAGTTAATGAGTGGGACCTGAAAGTAGCGTGCCTGTAGCTGCCGGAGGCTCTGTAGGTATAATGCTCTATTTTAACCGTTATTTTGCTCATCTTTACAGCCCCCCTTCCCCCAGCCACTAACACTGACTTCTCAGACAAGTCCATGTTCCAGGTCTGAGCCTAGGTGTTCGGTATGGACCCCGAAATTTACAGTTTGGGTTGGCCCATCATTAATCAAGACTACTTTCTGAACATGTAAGACTAGTACATCTAAATAATCCCTTTGTAGTTTCTTGACAAATCTTTGAGACAAGAAGATACACAGAACAAATAATAGTTGCATCATGCAAAAAGAGGCCCAATTGATTTATCTTAAAAAGAACCTGTCATGCAGATATGTGGTTAATCTGCAGATAAATCATGTTAAAATCATTTTGCCTTATTTGAACTGCTTTTACAGGAAGAAAATGAAATTCTAATTCCTCTGGCCGCTTGCATCTTGTTGTTGGGTGTTGGGGGGAGTTTGTAATCACTTCCTGGCACTTTGACAGCCTGCCCAGTACATATCCAATATGTGGCACAGCAGATCAATTGCTGTGCCAGGGAGATGCCAATAGGTTTTTAGATTTTGTTTTCTAAGCAGTAACACATTAACAAAGACCTGGCAACATAGTTTTTAGCATACTGCAATTACAGCAGTATACAACAAACAGCAATATATACAATTATATATGTTTGGTTACAAAACAAAAGTGGTCACCCTTTTCTGACGTCGGTAACATATTTTTCTGTCTACAAACATAGGCTTATTTTTTGAATTGCAAGCTAAAGTCGTTGCAAGCTGCCCTGAGATGATGCAGCCTGTGCCACAACAAATTATGAAAAATATCACAACTGCAATCCATCCATTTGTTAAAGACCTCTCTTCCAATTGCTGCTGTTTCATAGATTTTGGAATTTTTTTTTTTTCCCGTGACCCTTTCTTTCAAAGTTCTTTTCCCTGGTAACAAAGGTACATATTTTCTCTTTGACAAGCTGGGCACATACCATGGACGCCATCTGTGGACACAACATGTTGTAATTTTCCAGTGTCAGAGAAGTTGAGGTATATGCACAGTTCATTGAAGGCATAATTAGCATCTTTATTTCTGAGGGGGGCATAACTTTTGGAGCAGAGGGGATCAGAAAGAAAAAATTAAGGGTAAGTGCACATTACCCGGCGGTTCGGTCGGCGGCTGCTGGCGGGACCCGCCAGGAAGCTCCGGCGCCGTCCACCGGCTTCCTGGCGGGTATGAGCTGCGGGAGCCGGGCGGTATCCGGCGGCTGCCCAGCGGGTTCTCGGCGGCGATTCTGCAGCGGCTGGAAGCAGCACATGATTCTGCTTGCAGCCGCTGCAGAACCGGCCGTTTTTAGAACTTGGTCATTCTTTGCTAACCCGCTGGGAAACCTGCGGTTAGCAACGGATGACGCTGGGTAACCGCCGGTATGTGCACTGCCTTGGGCGGGTTACATTAGTTTCAATGTTAATCAAACGCCGGTTTGGATTAACATAAATTTAAATAAAACTAATGTATGCAAAACGGCGGTTTACACAGGTAAACCGCCGAAAACCCGCCCAGTGCGCACATACCCTAAGATTGTTTTAGAATCAGTGGAGCAACTGCTATTAGGATATCTGTATAATTGAAATCCAGGGAAAGGCACTTTTTAAAAATGCCACAGTAATATTTTTTGTTCATAAATATGAAGTAGAAGAAAAGTGACATGTCCCTTTAAATCAATATATTCTTCCTTTTCAGTACTGGGCATTCTCTGACATTCATGCTGGACGTGTTCTGACCAAAGTTACAGATGAGACTTCAGGATGTGGTATGATGATTCTTTCTGATTTACACGACAATTTTGTGAAAATGTGCTTAACTCGTTTTATCCAGACACTCTTGATCACCTATCCACATGATTGGTGCTTACTGATTAAGTAGGCGTTTGACTGTTGGGATCCAATCTGTAAAAGCCTTGGGCAGCACCATAAGAAATTAATGGATTGGGGGTCAAACGTGTGCACTGCAGCCTCATTCTGATAGATAATGTCCTGTTCTGCCAATTGATGGGATCCAGCAATCAGACCCCCTTAATAAGTTCTCATTAAACCTATAGATAGTTGATTTGTTTTCACTGGACTTCTGAACACAGATTTTCTTTTCTTGCAGCTCTCACCTGTGCTCAGTTTCATCCTGATGGACTCATTTTTGGTACTGGGACCATGGATTCCCAAATTAAAATCTGGGACTTGAAGGTAATGACATCGTAAATGGTTGCAGTATCCTTAATGCACTTAAAGCATAACCACTTTAATAATAATGTAGAGCAAGCAATTTTCATAAATTTTCACATATAATTTATATATGAAATCTGGTGGAACGCCAGTTATAAACCTTCCACAAGGTGTCCCCACTAGACTGTGTCTGAAACAGACATATATTCATTCTCAGACTGCTCCGTCTTCACACTGAATATGGCCACATAACCATATAAGGGTGGGGGCGGGACCTACACTGCTGACTGCAGCTGGTGAAACAATGTATCAGATTACCTCAGGCTACAGCACAGGGCTCAGCAATGTTAGAATGTCAGGATCAGTGCAAACTCCTCTGCCCTTTACTTGGCACAAGCTTCTCTGATCTGTCATTTGGCTGCTCCTTGCTGGCCCACACAGCTCAAGATCTCTCTTTGTCTGCTGTACCATCACACTGCTCACTGTTATCAGCTGCTGGCCATGCCCATACAGCCCAAAAATGCAGTATTTAAAAGTGCACAAAAAAAGCTATGTTTTTTTTCCCCAATGAAATGACATTTACACTTTATGGCTATGTGTACACTGTGCTTTTCTTCTGCAGTTTTGTGCTGCGTTTTCTGCACCAAAAACGCATGACACACAGTTTTGTAGTGAAAGTCGATGTGATTTTTCAGAAAGCTGTGTCCATTATTTGCTTTTTTCAGTGGTGCCAAAAACGCATGCGTTTTTCAAAGTCCTTGTCAATTATCTTGTGCTTTTTTTGGCTGAGATTTTTAGTTGCCAGCCATTCTAATGAGCTGAAAAACGCAGCGGGAAAGCACAGTGGGCACAGAGCAGAAAAGCACAGTGGGCACAGAGCAGAAAAGCACAGTGGGCACAGAGCAGAAAAGCACAGTGGGCACAGAGCAGAAAAGCACAGTGGGCACAGAGCAGAAAAGCACAGTGGGCACAGAGCAGAAAAGCACAGTGGGCACAGAGCAGAAAAGCACAGTGGGCACAGAGCAGAAAAGCACAGTGGGCACAGAGCAGAAAAGCACAGTGGGCACAGAGCAGAAAAGCACAGTGGGCACAGAGCAGAAAAGCACAGTGGGCACAGAGCAGAAAAGCACAGTGGGCACAGAGCAGAAAAGCGCAGTGGGCACAGGGCAGAAAAGCGCAGTGGGCACAGGGCAGAAAAGCGCAGTGGGCACAGGGCAGAAAAGCGCAGCGGGCACAGGGCAGAAAAGCGAAGCGGGCACAGGGCAGAAAAGCGAAGCGGGCACAGGGCAGAAAAGCGAAGCGGGCACAGAGCAGAAAAGCGCAGCGGGCACATAAAAGAAAAGCACAGCGAGCACAGAGCAGAAAAGCGCAGCGGGCCCAGAGCAGAAAAGCGCAGCGGGCCCAGAGCAGAAAAGCGCAGTGGGCCCAGAGCAGAAAAGCGCGGATGCTTTTTTGAAACAGCTGCATTTTTGAGGCTGGAGAAAAGCAGCTGAAACCAATATCTACAGATGGCACTTAGCCTTAAATGATCACATCCTGTAAACAATGTACTAACAAATACAAATACAATAAAAATAGTAAAATAGTTCAAATTACTCCCTTTTTCACCTGTTGAAAAATAAATACCGTATATACTCGCGTATAAGCCGAGTTTTTCAGCCCAAAAATTGGGCTGAAAAGTCCCCCCCTCGGCTTATACGCGAGTCACTGTATACCTGTATACAATGTATACAGGTATACAGTGCCCCCATCTATATACAGCCCCCCGCCGCAATCCTGTAAAGGAATAGGTTAGTATACTTATCCATCCGCTGCAGCTGCCCCGCCGCCATCGCGATTCAGCATCTTCCGACTTCCAGCGTCTCGCGTCTCCTTCCGATGGTCGCAGGCAATGACGTCATTGCCTGTGCGACCGAGGAGGAACCCGGAAGAAGACGCGAGACGCTGGAAGTCGGAAGATGCTGAATCGCGATGGCGGCGGGACAGCTGCAGCGGATGGATAAGTATACTAACCTATTCCTTTACAGGATTGCGGCGGGGGGCTGTATATAGATGGGGGGGCCTGTATATACCTCTGGGGCATATATATGTGGGGCTGCTGTATACTACCACTGGGGCTCTATATACCTGTGGGGCTGCTGTATACTACCACTGGGGCTATATTTACCTGTGGGGCTGCTGTATACTACCACTGGGGCTCTATATACTTGTGGGGCTGCTGTATACTACCACTGGGGCTATATTTACCTGTGGGGCTGCTGTATGCTACCACTGGGGCTCTATTTACCTGTGGGGCTGCTGTATACTACCACTGGGGCTATATTTACATGTGGGGCTGCTGTATACTACCACTGGGGCTCTATATACCTGTGGGGCTGCTGTATACTACCACTGGGGCTATATTTACCTGTGGGGCTGCTGTATACTACCACTGGGGCTCTATATACTTGTGGGGCTGCTGTATACTACCACTGGGGCTATATTTACCTGTGGGGCTGCTGTATACTACCACTGGGGCTCTATTTACCTGTGGGGCTGCTGTATACTACCACTGGGGCTATATTTACATGTGGGGCTGCTGTATACTACCACTGGGGCTCTATATACCTGTGGGGCTGCTGTATACTACCACTGGGGCTATATTTACCTGTGGGGCTGCTGTATACTACCACTGGGGCTCTATATACTTGTGGGGCTGCTGTATACTACCACTGGGGCTATATTTACCTGTGGGGCTGCTGTATACTACCACTGGGGCTCTATATACCTGTGGGGCTGCTGTATACTACCACTGGGGCTCTATATACTTGTGGGGCTGCTGTATACTACACTGGGGCTGTATATACCTCTGGGGCTGCTGTATACTACCACTGGGGCTGTATATACCTCTGGGGCTGCTGGATACTATCACTGGGGCTGCTGTATACTACCACTGGGGCTGCTGTATATACCTCTGGGGCTGCTGTATACCACACTGTTGAGGGCTGTATACCTGTGCTGGGGTCCACCCTCGGCTTATACACGAGTCAATAGGTTTTTCCAGATTTTTGGGCAAAAGTAGGGGGGTCGGCTTATACACGGGTCGGCTTATACACGAGTATATACGGTAATAAAAAATACACATTTAGCATAGCTACGTTTGTAAAAGTTTAAGATACACAATGGGTTATTTTAATGCAATAAGGCATGAAAACTTTTAGAACAGAATAATTAAAGCGTATCCACTGTTTACATTTTTATGTAATAATGTAGAGCAAGTGATTATAATAAACTTTCATATTTACTTTATAAGTGAAATCTGAAAGGAAACCCTTAAAATCTTCTAGAATATGTCCCCACTAGGCTGTTTTAAAACCTCACACAAAAGAGTGGGGGGCGGGGGTAGAGCCTACATAGCAGGGTACAGGAGGTCATGTGTAGTCAGTTTACCTAACACACAGAGTTGTCAGGCAGTCAGCTCACGGCTCCTGTGATTTTTATCTCATACATTCACATCATGTTGATCTAGTGCTGCCTCCTCACAGCTCCTCACTCACACTGAGGCTGGCTTCACACCACGTTTTGGGGATCTGGGTCTATCCATTTTTAAACGGATAGGCAGGGATCGAGTTTTGCCTCTCTTGTATCCCTATGGTGCCGATTGGTAATATATGGCTGTCGTTTGTGTGAATTCGGTTCGGGATTCATTTCTGTTCTGTTTTTCTGGGACCCAAAATTGGAGACTGCAGCGTTTTTGGGTGCAACAGACAAACTAATCCGGCGCAGTCCGGAACACATACATATAATGGAAGTCTATGATGCTGGATCCGGGGGGATAAAAAGGGATTGTTTCAGAATTCGGTTTTACTTACTGAGCATGCCCAAAACAGATGCACTGGTCCTCCCAGCCCAATTTTGGTTCCAGATCTCTCTCTCTCTCCTTCTCTCTCTGTCTCTCCTTCTGTCTCTCTCTCCTTCTCTCCTTGTCTCTGTCTCTCTCTCTCTCTCTCTCTCTCTCGCTTTCTCTCTGTCTCTCTTTCCCCTTCTTCAAAAAACAGGATCTGGGAGCATAATTGCTATCCGTTTCCACCAATCCATTCCTGTCCGTGTCATCCTGCAAAAAGCAGGATCCATACGGACAGGAACAAAACGTGATGTGAAGGGGGCGTGAGTAGAGTCATGTGGATGCAGGAGATAAGATCTCACAGCAGCTGTGCTGACAGGCTGAGCTCCCTGTGCCCGAGGTAATGTGACACATTGATCAGCTGGGGACACCATGTAGGCCAAGCCCCCTTTCTTATGTGGCCATATTTAGTTGTGTGAAGCTTGAAGGCGAATCTTACAGAGAATGACCTTCACACACAGTGTAGTAGGGACATCTTAGTGCCTGACTGACATTTTTGTTACATTCTTGGAAAATGACTTTAAATCTAAATGTGCTGAGTGTCACGTAGTTCATTTTGATTTGTTGTGTACTTAAAGGGAACCTGTCACCTAATCTATGGCCTCTAACCTATCACTACCTGCCCCTACAGACCCTAACTAGCTCCCTAACCATCCCTGCCTGTCCTAATAGGGCTTTATAGAAGGTGAATAAAACACTTTATCAACTTAGTTTTTTCGTCCGTGGGGCGTTCTTGTCCGCAAGGCGGTGTCCCCAGAGCCGCGCTCCCCCCGCCTCGCAGTGTTCATAACGCCCTAATGGCCGGCATTATCCATTTGAAGAGCGGGGGAGCCCATTCAAATCTTCCCGCCCTGCTCATCCTGATGCGAGGCCGGCGACCGCGTCGTTTCCGGCCCGCGCATGCGCAGTGCGGCGGGAGAAGCCGACGCTGATTCCCAGCGTCGCTAGGCAACGATCGGCGTCTTCGGAAGGTGAGTATCGGCGGCCCCCTCCCTCCCAAACTGCACATATATATGTGTGTGTGTAATCCACATGTATATATGGATTACACACACACACACACACACATATATATTAACTTTGATTAGGCATATTTCATATGTGTGTATATATAGATGCACATATTTATATATATATATATATATATTAATATATATATATATATATATATATATATATATATATCTATATATATATATGTTATATATATATAACACACACACACATATATTATGTGTATATATAGGTAGAGTATATATATATATATATTTGCATATATTTATTTGTATATGTATATATATATATATATATATATATACCGTATATACTCGTGTATAAGCCGACCCCCCTACTTTTGCCCCCAAAACCTGGGAAAACCTAATGACTCGTGTATAAGGGTGGACCCCAGCACAGGTATACAGTCCCCCCCAGTAGTATACAGCAGCCTCCCCAGTGGTAGTATACAGCAGCCACAAGGTATATACAGTAGCCCCAGTGGTAGTATACAGCAGTCTCCCCTGTGGTAGTATACAGCAGTCTCCCCCTGTGGTAGTATACAGCAGTCTCCCCCTGTGGTAGTATACAGCAGTCTCCCCCTGTGGTAGTATACAGCAGTCTCCCCCTGTGGTAGTATACAGCAGTCTCCCCCTGTGGTAGTATACAGCAGTCCTCCCCTGTGGAAGTATACAGCAGTCTCCCCCTGTGGAAGTATACAGCAGTCTCCCCCTGTGGAAGTATACAGCAGTCTCCCCCTGTGGTAGTATACAGCAGTCCCCCCCCTGTGGTAGTATACAGCAGTCCTCCCCCTGTGGTAGTATACAGCAGTCTCCCCTGTGGTAGTATACAGCAGTCTCCCCCTGTGGTAGTATACAGCAGCTCCCCCTGTGGTAGTATACAGCAGTCTCCCCTGTGGTAGTATACAGCAGTCTCCCCCTGTGGTAGTATACAGCAGCTCTCTCCCTGTGGTAGTATACAGCAGTTCCCCCCTATGGGTATACACAGCCCCCCCTGTGGGTATACACAGCCCCCCCCCCCTGTTGCTGCTGCACACCTGTAAAAAGAAGCGCTTTCATACTTATCCTCCTGCTGTCACCGCGCACATCCTCCGCTCTCCTTGCACCCGGCGTCCATCCACGTGACCGCGCACAAATAATGACGTCATTATTTGTGCGCGGTCATATGGATGGACGCCGGGTGCAAGGAGAGCAGAGGATGCGCGCGGTGACAGCAGGAGGATAAGTATGAAAGCGCTTCTTTTTACAGGTGTGCGGCAGCAACGGGGGGGGGGCTGTGTATACCCACGGGGGGGGGGCTGTGTATACCCACGG